>CAUYPK010085552.1:0-70611 GCA_963574355.1 Loris lydekkerianus | reverse complement strand
CTCCCCAGACCTCTTGCCAACCGACTACCCTCTTTTCAAGCACTTCAATAACTTTCTCACTGGTAAAACCTTTGCCAATCAGGACCTAGCAAAAACGGCCTTCGTTGACTTCATCGAATCCCGAGCACCCAATTTTTATGCCGATGGAATTAATCGACTTGTGTTACACTGGCAAAAGTGCACTGATTCAAATGGCGCTTATTTCAATTAAACTGAATATTCACTGAGATATTACAGTTTAAAGTAGACTCATAAAAATGGACAAAACTTTTGAAATGACATAATACATAAATACTATTTGATGTAATTATATGCCAGGCTGTGTAAGGAAAGGGACAAGACATACATTCAGGGACTTACTGACTAGTAGAAAAGACACATTTTCTAAGAAACTACAATAAAGAGTAATGTGCTTATGAGAAAAAAAAAAAATACAGCACTGCTGGAACTTACTGAGAGGATCTAAACAATTCTAGAAGGCAAGACCTTTGGGGGGAAAGTGACATTTAATCTCAAACCTGTAAATTTGTTTACATGTTGTACATGGCTGCTTTGGGCTACAATGTAAGCAAGATCAAGCCAAACACAAGGCCAGAGAACCAATCAAGATTTTACCATAAACCTCACAACATACAAGGTATTTAACTATTTAGGGGTGAGACACCTAGTATGAAGGCATAATTGGTCCTATCAAAGTTTTAAAAAAACAGTCTGAAAAGAGTAATTCTGACAGACTTCAAATCAGATAGGTGGAACAACCAGAACGAGGAAAAGCCAGGAAAAAAAATATATATGTGTGTGTGTGTGTAGGTGTATGAAACAAAGACAATATGAAATGGAAAATAAGATATTTGTATGAGCACAGAAAATGTCTATCTGTATATATACCTGATGTCTTAACAAGAGTTGTCTTTGGGAAATGGGGGAAATTTGCTTTCCTTTTTCATGTATATTGTTCCATTAAAGAAACTAATTTTGCTCAAATAATAAATTCTAAATAGCAAAGACTTCTTTTCATTTTATTCAATAATATTATTAGCACATTTAAGATAAGGATCCAACATAAGAAAAGGTGATTAAAAGAGAAAATAGATCGTATACAGAAAGAACTAGGACTTAAGGGGAAAATGTAATTATTTCTTAAGGGGAAATATTACTTAAGGGGAAAATGTAATTATTTCCCAAATCCCCACAAGACCTCACTAGTACCGTTAAATAGAAGAACCATACAGAAATGTATTAAGAAAGAACTTCTTGATCAATTAGATAATATCTTGATAGGTTTAGAAATGATAAAACACCTGAATGAGCTATACAGTTTCATGTTTAAGGTCTGTGAAAAGAGAACACTGGAGTACCACGTGTCTTAGGTTGATTTTGACATTCAAATGCAATAAACTAAATAACTATGAATTGCATTCTGAAAGATTGTTCCAAGCCTTAAAATAGTCTATTATGTACCCACTCTAACATTAGAGCTGCTCTGATCTACTGATACAACTTTTACTGAAAGAATGTTCATGGGCAGCACACGCCAATACACACACACGTATATACAGAGAGCACACAAAAAAATGTATAGACATTTTAATTAAAAAAATTATTAAAACAGTAATACTCAATATATACTCATTATGTCTGCTATCTTTTATCTGTTGTAATTGCAGAAGTCAAATGTGCTCTGAATATTACAATCATGTGTATATGTGTACGCTTATGTATGTATCATACACACGATTGCTTGTGGCCCACCCACATTTAAATCCTATCAGTTGATAATGAATCTCACACATGTATTAACAGATACACAAAAGACACCCTCTCTGTATACTTGAGTGTGACATGTATATAAATGTCATATTTTAAAAAGCTGGAAGTTTCTGTTCTTAGATTAAAACTATATTTCAATTAAAGTATTAACTAAAGGACCATTAATTTATTATCATGAATGACATTACCTTCTCTTCTGAAGTAAACACTAAAAATATCAGGTAACTTCTGCATTAAGATTTCTGCCATCTGAAGTGCTCCAACTACTATCTTCAGGTCTTGGCTTGATAGCATGGAAGCAATGTGACTAAAAAAAGAAAGCACTTGTATATAAAATGTTGCTTGAATTTAGTACTTTTTTTTGGCCACACTACTTTAAATTTGAAAGCAAAGTATTTTTGTTGTGAAACCACTTCATTAAAACAAAAATTTACCTTAAATACTCGACTTTTATATTATATAAAAGCAGTGTGTGAATATAAATAGACCAAAAAAGGGCACAAGATATTCCAAACTTTTGTGTTTATTTTCCTGTATTGTTACTTTAGATATTTCTGAAATTACTTGCAGACATTAATTTCTAAAATGTTACTATTTTCATGAACACACCTTGAAACAGCATGATTTTTCAGAACATCCTTCAGAAGTTCGGCATCCGCAAAATAAATTATCCTAAGAATTGCTCTAAGGCACTTATGTCTGACCGCAGGTCCTGCTGAGGAACTATACACTTCATAAAGAACACCAAATAATGTCTTAATAAAAGACTTAGCCAGTTCCGGATCCTCTTTCATAAGCTGTGCTCGAGCATCATCCTTCTTTAACTCTGAATATCCACCTGTTATATTAAAAAAAAAAAAAAAAGTACAATCCTGAACTGACAGACTTTATTAGAAACACATAAACATAAAGCATTCATGTCACTGCAATTAAACTGCTATTAATATTTTTTGGTCATAAAACAAATCAACTTATCTAATGTGATCAACTAGAGTTTACAAAAAATACTAAAGGCACCATATTAAGATAAAATTCAGCCAGCTGGAAAATCACTGACTAATCTGGTCAGCTAAAGATAACAAGGTATCACCACATTGTACCTTATTTTATTAATATATATTCAATGAAATGTTGGAGAAATTTCAATACTAACCAACTAAGCAGAGTTTAAGAAATAGACGGTATTTTTCAAAGTCACGTAAAATGCATAAACAAGGTGACCCCGCCACTTTGCTTAGTGGCATCAGTTGTAGGAAAGTGGTAATTTTGATAAAATGTGAGCTCTATAGTAGAGGTTGGGAAAGTATGGTTCAGAAACCCAATTTAGTCCACCACTTGTTTCTGTAAGTAACATTTTATTAGAATACAACTTGAGCCTGTGGCTCAAAGGAGTGGGGCACCAGCCCCATATGCCGTAGGTAGTGGGTTCAAACCCGGCTCGGCCAAAAACTGCAAAAAAAAAAAAATAAATAAAAAAATACAACTTGTAAATTTGTAATTTGTTTACATGTTGTATATGGCTACTTGGGGGGCTACAATGTAAAAATACAGACTCATACGATCTATAATATCCAAAGTAATTATTATCAGGCCCTTTTTAGAAAAAGTATGCTGATCTCTATGCTCTAGACTAGAAATGCAAAAGCAATAAAATCTCTGAGGGGACAGATAAACGCCAGAAACTTAAGTGGAGGTGGGGGAATCACTATGATCTGTTCTTCATTAAGAGAATTTTGGCAGGAAGGTAAAATAACAAGTGAGAAAGAACTAATGAGTAGGTGGATCTACATAAGCCCATCTTACTAAGTAGAGTCCCAGGACATCACACACGTAAAAAAATCTTGTAAAAGATAAGTAATAGCAGCTCATTCATGAAGGAAGGAGCATGATTTCAAAAAATAAACAAAAAGGAAAAGAAAAGAAAGCAAACACCAAAACAATTACAAGTTATTTGACTATGTTACGTGCTGTCTTAAGTTTAAAAGAATTATCAATGAACCAATTTTTATGCAAACAGACCAATTTGCATAAAAGAATTATCAATGAACCAATTTTTATGTCATTGACTCACATGGCAATATAGGACTATTTCAACCGAGAAGGTACTTACTAGTGTTAGTATTGGCTAAGGGGTTAGGTTTTCTCTGAATGGCACGTGCTGTTCCCGTGTCCTCATTGATTTGCTGCATAGAATTAAAATCAATAGTATAAACTCGTCCCAGAGTGGACAAGCTTATCTCATCCTCACCGACCTGATGGGCTGCCTGAGAGCAAAGAGAGAGAAACCTTGAATATAAACATGGAGAAATTTATTACCTTAAGACACAGCAGGGACCTTCCATAAATGCTATCTTACATACTTATTTCATCAGGCCTTAGATGATGAAGTAACAAAATATGAATAATTTAATAGCACAGACATGAAAAATTCATTTAATAAGTCATTTTTAATTAAGCACAAATATACACCTCAGGTGCTATCAGGCACCCTTAGAAATAAATCCAGGTAAAATCCTGATCAAAGATCTAGTCTTATAGACATCACTGACATAAAGAAGATAATATTTGTACTAAGAAAGCTTTTTAAGATACTGCTGATAGAAAAAAAAAAAAATTGTTAGCCATAAATCTTAGAACCATAGGTTAAAAACATTATTTGCATGATGTATTCTTAAGCAACTTCCTCCCAAAATCCTCCCTTAAGCAAAATAATCCTATAAAATTCTTTTTAAACAAGACTTTAAGATTGAAGGAGACAAAACTAGAACTAAAGTCATTGCCAGGGTTGCATAAAATATACAGAAATATCTAAATTAAGAGAGTTTGAGTACCATGGTTGGCTTGAGTTTAGATAACCCATAGAAGTGGCAGAATATTCTTACAACAGAGTCCAATTTTTGGAACACCAATTTTTGGAACTGAATGGAAGACAAGATCCTCAGTGCATATGAGAAAGTAAGCCAACAATATAGATGTAATATCAGGAAAATGTTAAAAAGAAGAATGCTCAGAGTTCAAAACCAGGATCATTAGTAGCCTTGGCCTGCTTATATGCTATGCTAACAATACAAGACCAAAGCAACTTCCTCATAAAAGCTGGCTCTGAATTCAGATTTCATCTTAAGAACTCTCAATTTTGTAACATAAGTCAATGGTTTAAAAGTTTTTCAAAAATTCATTTTTAGAAACTGGTGGAAGACATCGTTAAAGAAGAATGTCTATTCAAGAAGTGTGATGTTAAGTCAAATACCAAAGGTTAAAACTAAAAAATACATTAACACAAGTATCTCACCTATTAAAAATATTAGTAAATGACTGACAGTATCTCAAATAATGCAGTAAGCAACACTTCAAAGCTAGGGCAAGTGTTATGCTGATTTAATTTTTTAAAATATTTCAAGGCTCAGTGCCTGTAGCACAGTGGTGAGGGCACAGCCACATACATTGAGGCTGACAGGTTTGAACCCGGCCTGGCACAGCTGAACAACAATGGCAAATGGCAACTGCAACAAAAAATAGCCGGGCATTGTGATAGGCGCCTGTAGTCCCAGCTACTTGGAAGGCTGAAGCAAGAGAATCGCTTGAGCCCAAGAGTTTGAGGTTGCTGTGATGCCATGGCACTAAACTAAGGGCGACATAGTGAGACTGTCTCAAAAATAAAATAAAATAAACTATTTCAGTGTAAACCTAGTAAAAGTTGGGAAATAAAATTATAAATCAAACTGCCACAAAAAAAAAAAAAAAAAAAAAAAATTCCTTTCCTGTGTATTGTTCATCTTTCACTTGTTTAGGTGATTTCCAAAAAATATTGACATAATTTTGTACTTTGTCAACAATCATCATATTTTATGTCATTAAAATTTATCCCATTACTACTGGGATTATATTCAAGCCTATATATGTATCACAACTTATTCATTCACATAGAATGAGATATTTATAATTTGTTTCCATGCTTTTTACTCTTAAAATAGACACAGAAGCAGCCATTTTTATCTGAATCTTTGCTTGCGGAAGATTTCTTTTCTATAGGAGATAGGAATACGTTTTGGAAACATACAGCCTAACTCATCCAATGTTTCCTTTCAGAAATGAGGAAACTATGGAACAAAGAACTTAAATTACTTGCTCCAAGTCAATCAGGTAGTTAGCAGCAGAAGCAGGACTAGAACATCATGTTTTCTGACCTGAACAGAAATGAGGACCTTGTTCTCAGGAGACAAAATGAGAGAATCTTGAGTTAATTCAAAACTGAGCATACTGAAGTACACATATCCACCACCTCCCGATTCCATCCCTGCCCCCACTCTCCACCAAAATAGACATATTTAAACGGTACGATGAAACTACTACCTCAATGATCCGGCTGTCAATCCTGTTATAGGGATGCCAGAGGCCTCGATCATCACGCCATTGCCATATTGCACCATCTGTGTTCTGTGCATTTCCTTTCTTCAACATGGTATCAACAGCAAAAATGCCCTCTTTTGGTAAACATGGCATAAGTTCACTAAAAACAAGAAGTACAATTATTTTAGTAAGCAGCTTCATGAATTATTAGTAATGTTAGGTGTCTAAAGAAAAATAACCTTACATGAACCACAAGTTATTATGAACCTAATCTTTACCAAATCAGAGATGTCAGTTCATATAGTTCTTGAGGACTTCGTGGAACAAGATCAATCTGTTCCTGACAGCTTCCATTGGAGGCACCACATAGGAGGAAGTGAAGCGTTTCTGCAATGTCTGTAAAACCAGTAACAAAAAACAAAAACCTATTAAACTAGTTATAGTATCTTACTTAACAGGCAAACATTCCCTAACGGAAAAATAATCAGAATGATTTTTTCATAAAGCAACGTAATACAGAAATTATATTTTTTCTTTTCTTTTCTTTTTTTTTTCTTTTTTGAGACAGTGTCTCATTGTCACCCTGGATAGAGTGCTGTGAACGTCATAACTCACAGCAACCTCCAACTCTTGGGCTTGAGCAATCCTCTTGCTTCAGCCTCCCAAGTAGCTGGGGCTACAGGCATATGGCATCAGGCCTTGTTAGTTTTTCTATTTTTAGTAGAGAATCTCACTCTTGCTCAGGATGGTCTCACACTCCTGAGCTCAAGCAATCCACCCCCTTCACCCTCCCAGAGTGCTAGGATTACAGGCATGAGCCACTGCGCTCAGCCATAATATAGAAATTAAGGTAAAAAAACTCACATGAGCTATAATAAAAACCTAAAAAGAAATTTGGAGAATATCTTTCTGGGGCTAGGTGTGGTGGCTCCTGCCTATGATCCTAGTTCTCCAGGAGGCCAAGGCGGGTAGATTGCTTGAGCTCATGGGCTCGAGAACAGCCTGAGCAAAAGCAAGACCCTGTCTCAAAAATAGGTGGGCGGTATGGCAGGTGCCTGTGGTCCTAGCTACTCAGAAGGCTGAGGCAAGAGGATCACTTGAGCCCAGGAAATTGAGTTTGCTGTGAACTGTGACGCCATAGCACTCTACTGAGGGGGACAATGTGAGACTGTCTCAAAAAAAAAAAAAATAAAAATAAAAAACTTTCTGGGGACTTCATCTAGTCACAATTTCTTCTCACCTCAAACTTTGGGAATTTTTTTTTGTTGTTGTAGTTTTTGGCCAGGGCTGGGCGGGGCCGGTGCCCTACTCCTTTGAGTACTTTCCTTAAGGATTATCATACTTTATATCAATGTGCTTTCAACATATATTCATGTATTTATTCTTGATTCAGACATACTAAACATGTGCAGAAAGGATGAAATGTAGCAATTAAAAGGATCTGATCTGACTAGTTTTGATCAGGAAAGCCATTACCTATGTAGCACTAACAGCAGGCCACCTTTCTACAAAGATCATTAAAGTGCTTTCTACTACAGTTTCCATTCCCAGAATGGAGGATTAGGCATGGCAATTATTAAAAAGTACTGATGTGAGCGGAAGGGGCTTCAGTTTCCATATTTCAGTCACTCTAATAGCTGAAATTAAACAGTGACCTGGTTCTTTTGTAGTTGTGATAGTATGTGTCTGTTCCTATGAATATTATACATGAAATGTTTTCACAATAATTAAGTTCTGTTATCAAGGAAAATAATCACCACTGATTTGTGCAGAGAGATGCAGATAGTTAAATCCTTGCCTCATAAAAAGTTTACAAACAGTGAATAAGTTTTTTTTTAATTACAGTTTTGGCAACTTTATCAAGTTGCAAATAAATGGGATTAGACATTTTACAGATTGATTTTCTATGTAAGAAATCAGACAATGATAATGACCTGGAGACAAAAGGTCCATGTTTCCTTTGTGATATTACTGTAGATAGAAACTATAAAACTGTAATAACAAACACTGCCATATGATAAATGTGTAGCCAACTTCCAGGAAGATGCAAAAGAGGTAAAAATTTCACCATATTCAAAGAAAAAGACTGCAAAATGTTAAAAATCAATAAAAGGCAGCAACTTCACAAATTGGTTTTTAGGGATATACTATATGTAACAAGATGTACAGTGACAAAAAATAATCTGTACTCTAACTGAAGGAAACATCAAACTAAGCAAAGTCCAAAGAATTCAGTAAAGTACACTGTTACTACTCAAGAAGGAGTTAAATCTTTCTCAATATTATTTAGGCAGAGAGCATTTTGTTCATGGAACACTCAAAGCTCTTCTCTGGAATACCAAATTTGGGAAGGACTCAATGCTTTACGAGGAATCTTTCCAATTAATCACCTTAACAACTCTGTTTTTCTACAAAATTCTGTGGCAATGTGTTAATTCACAAGAAATGCACTTAGACAACTGAGTTTCTCAAACACAAAAATATTGTACTGCTAAACAAACTGTCAAAGACACTGGGACCAAATGTTCCTTCATCACTGAGTACCATCACTGACTCCTAGGTAACACCTTTAGATGTTACAATTTTACAGGTGCTCCATGCAGAATTGACCTACTAGAAATAATCATAACATATGGATGTTTTTTCTGAAGCCCCATCACTCTCTTACATTAAAATGTGAAGTCTAAGGTTTAAAAAGAGGAAGGGTCAATCGCAAAGTAGTGCAATAGAATTTTATTCCTTGCACATTGGGTTAGGTTGTGAAAGGTTTACAAAACACCAACGTAACAAACATCAAAGACAATCATCAGTGTAACTAAGTTCCAACTTACTGTGAGGAAAGAAGCATTCAAAGGTTAACACATAAGGAAAAGACCACTCACACACTAAGGATAAGCAGTTATTGACCATATACAACTCAGCATTCTCCTAATGAAGGATCATTACATAACTAACACTATATAAATATTATGAGAACTAACAAAGGTAAACTTATATTCATAAAAATTGTATGCTAGAAATACTAATACACTGTCCAAATAAATATTTATTACATATTAACATTTTTCTTCTCTACTATCCAGTGCCTGTGATATTGGAAATCTCTTCTACCTGCTTGGCTTATGATGACTTTACTAATTAAAGAACCAGCAAGCCACTTCTCCTGCATCAAGTAGAATAATAAAATTAGCACTTACTTTGCTTCATGAGTTGAACAGCTAAAGTTGGACAGTTGGAACACATCAGGGAAAACATGCGAACTACCATAATAAACATCCCAGAACTTAAAATTGGTGGAGTCACTACCAACAGCTGTTGAACATTTGTAAGCAGATCTTTGGAGGCAACCTGCTGGAGTAAATTCTTCAAAAACACAAGAAAAAAGACACTGTTACATCATGATTCAGTAATTACATAAAAATTAAGTAATTATATAAAAATATGACCAGATGCTTACTTACCTCCTCATGTTGAAAGTTGTCTACTAGACGTGCAAAACAAAGGCAAGTGCTTTCTACTGACTTTTTGTCCTATTTTTAATAAAGAAAACCCAAGTTTAGTAGTAGAAGACATTTCCATTGTTGTACATATTACCTTATCTTCTTAATCCCAAATTTAAGGCTAGCTCAATTAGATGTGAGCTTTGAAAATAGAAATGGGCCTAAGCAAAGTCCAGTCAGTAATATGCGTACCAGTTTCAAAGCAAAGAGAATCATACCATAAGAGCATCTCTCCTCCATAAAATGGATAAAAGCAAATATAAAGAAAAGGAAGAACAAATGCTATTCTTACATAATCTCAATACCCAAACAAATGTTATATACTAAAGAAAAATAAATATCCTAGTTTCCTTTAAAAGTGTTGAAATGTTTAAGTATGTATATACTACTACAAAGTTAGAAACAGTACAGATGCATGAACCATAAGTTTATTGATAAAGTTAAAAATAGGCACAGAGTTGTGTCTACACTATAAAAATAAGCTAGAAGAGATTCACTATAAAAATGATTTGCTATAGTCACTATAAACAATTAGAGTAGTCCCAATGAGGAAATATTTGAAGTAATCTTCAAAATAAAGGAAAGAACATTTTACTGGCTAGATAAGTTTTGATAGTTCTTATTTTTCCCTAATTTATAAGGTGACTTCATATGTAAAACCCAGACTTGCTTCTGTAAAAAGGAGAATAATATAGATGTTATATGAAAGCCTGCATCTTTGTTGTCACTATGACACTCTATAAAGAGTGCTCAAATATTGGCCAACTATTTAACTTCTGATTCTTATTTCTAAAAGAAGAACCTCATATGCTACTATTATCACAATGAACTACAGAACAAATTTTTTACCCTAAGAAAGAGTATTTTAGTCTACTATATTTTCAAAAGTAAATTTTAAGAATGTTTATAAAATAGAATGGCACTAACTTTGTCATCATTTTAGAAGTAAAATACTCTGGAGTGACTCAATGATAGTTACTATTTTATCTTACATAAATCCCCTATTTAAAAAAAAAAAAGTACCCCACTTGCCCCAGGGTATACTTTATAATGGCAGTTTTAAAGCCAGATTTCTAAAAACCTTCACACCAAACACTTTAAAATATTAATTTACATTTTAAAAAAACAAAAACAAAAATAATTTCTCTGTACCTTGACACTTAACTCATGCTGTCCTCCAACGCACCCTGTTCTCTGATTTTCATCCTGCATTAACCAGGTCCACTGATTCCTTCTCCCAGATAATTGTTCCTGTTCTTTGCCAACCCCAGACAGCCCCACACTATACTTCTCGTGTCTATCTGGGACAGTCTAGCATCTCTCCTGGTCTTACCCTAATTGTCCTGTTGTAATCTGCCTATTCCAATAACCTTAAAGAACGGTTAACTCTTTCCAAGGGAATTCTGATCACATCACATAGCAAACACTCAAAGCTGAAATAACAAAGTCATCTCTTCAAGTCTAAACAGCTGAAAATATCAAACATATAAATTACTATTTGGGTAAACTACCAAAATTTTATAAAATGTCCTAAGGCAGTTCACAACTATGTAACATGGGGAAAAAACACGTTATCAGAACACTTTCAAATACACATATCCATCTGGAAGATTTAAAACAGTAATTGAAAATTATCACTTTTTAAAAAAGTAATGAAAATTCGTTAAGACATAAAATAAGTTCATATTTTACCTGATGGGTTAGCCTTTGGGTAAGCAATGGGAGGGAATCGGCCACAAAATGAAACTCATCTGGTGTGATACTCTGGCAGCAATTGGCTGCAATTGCTAGTGCATTTCTTTGGGCATTTATGCTGAAGAACTCTAGGTACAGCAAGCAGTCTGCCAAACCACCCTAAAATATAAAAAACTGTTAAGGTGAGAAAAAATTCTTTCTCAACAATTAAAAAAAAAAAAAAAGTTAACTACAAAAATTCTAGCAAATCACTTTGGAAATAACACACATAAAGAGCTTGTACAGAAGTGGACCGAAAATCCAACATTAAATAAGATACACTCCCTTGGTAACAACACTTACCGCCTGTAGAATGGCTTTACTGTGTCTCCGTGACAACATCTCCAAGGCAGTCAAGGCCTGTTCTGCTACATCAATACACTGAATAACTTGCAGCTAGAGACATAAAAACAGGTAATTTAAGGTTAACATTTAAAGTCCTCTTCCACGAATTTACCTTCTACTTAAATATAGTATTTTCCCTGATTTTTATCAAACTACTGCTTCTAATATAAAATCCAGTAAAGGAAATAAGTCACTTAGGAAACCTAAGCTTTAAAATAAAGTTAATAAAGTTTTCTTCAAACTACTATACCCTATTTTAAGATACTGAAAAATGTTTTCTGTAGAGAAAAACAAACCCAATTATGTAACTTTAAATCTTCACATTTAAGATAGATGTATTGTTTTGTAACAAATTTTAAAAAACAGATTTTAAATTTTAATGCCATATTCCAAGTTTATCAGATAAAGCAAATTTTATCATGTGTTTAAAGACTGAAAAGAGTCCATAAACTGTATAAGTATCCTTTTACCAGTGACTCAGCTTTATGACCTTGAGCAAGGCGTTTTGTCTACCTCAGCCCTCTCAGCTATATAATCAGTATATAAATAGCTACCAACATCATTGCAATGTACTCTAGAAATAAAGATTACTTTCAATCAAGTGCCTTAAGTTCTTCATTGAATGATATTAAGTATAAAGCTGGGCTGATTCTTATAAATGAGTTATTAACTGAACACAAAACATTTTTCTGGAATCATAGCTAAAAAATATACTTTAGATAATGGAAGCTGAAATTTAAGAGTTTTAAACTTGAATGAACCTCTATGCCTGCCTTTGAACAAGCTGGGGAAAAGTAAGTTGGACAAAAGTAGAATTACCTTTTCTAAAAAGACAGGAATAGCATCAACTACAACAGCAGATGATCGGGGAAGGGCTTCCATCATGTATGTTAAGGCTCGACAAGCATGGTTCATCTGAAAAAGAAGGGATTTTACTCAATAAAAACTCAAATTTAAATGTATATACAGTGTTATAAAGAATATAGTCTATACTTACAATATCAAAATTATGCTCCATCTGCAGTAACGTTATCTGTTAAAAAGATGACAAAGTATTAGAAGCTATATTCCTAGAGAAAAAATCCTAGTAATTTTTTTCCATTTCAAATGAAATGTAAAGTATCATTCAAGACTTTTATCACAAAAGATAAAAACTAACATGAATATGCAAGAAATGATTAGACTTAGGATGGCATTCCTCATGGCCTGCTAGATAGCCATCAATCTCACAATCAAAGTTAAAACAAAAACCTTCTTGTTGCTTCTAATCAACTTTCATGGTAGCTCTAACACTCCTTCAGGAGCCCTTGACATATCACTGAGAACTTATTCATATCAAAAAGTACTGGCCACATAAATGAACAGCAATGCATTGACATTTGTTGAATTAACACAACTTAAACTCTGGTGAAGGAGCTTCTTTAAAAGCACTATTTAACTCAGTTGGAAAATAATACAGTGACACGGAACTTAAAAAACAAGATCGATCATATCAGAAACTAAGTATACACAAATTAATACAATCATTCCACATATGCATGACTGAGTCTAACTCTGTGATTTTAGTTTTTCTTGAAGAAAAACCTTAAACAGATTTCAGTCAGTTTCTCTAATGAGAAGATACAAAACTGCTAGGTTTGTATACTCCATTCTCCCGAAGCAGCAGAGCCAGCAAAGAAATTTCCTCCTTAAAAGGGAAGGCAGTCATTCACTGTCTTCAAGTTGAATGAAATATTTTTAGTGCACTAAATTTAAGCTGTAAAGTATCCTTTATTTAAATGTATAACTATTATAAAAACCATCAGATATTCTAATGCAATACTGATTTAATATGAGCATCTTCTCAGTTCTGAATTATGCCAGGGAAGTAAATCTACATATCAGAACTCTTGAGACCTATTTTTTTGTTAAACAAACATACATATACTATACTTTAGGGTCAAATAAAACTCCATCTTGAATCACATATAATCAGCCACTTAAAACAGTTGAATTTGAAAGGAGTGTTACCTTAGTAGGAAAAGTACTAAGCTCCCCAATTCCTAAGAGAGAGCGAACCATGTAAAACAACATTTGCAAAGAACTAATATAAACAGATTCCCTTTCCACAAAGAAAGGCCATTTATGATTATGTAAGTGTATTGTGATGACCATATATCAACAGTATTCACTTGTGATAAAAGACAAATCTGGACGACTCATTAACAACAGCCATTGTTGGCCTGTCCAAGAAAATTAAGTATTTAAATCTCATCAATGGTTTGTTAGCCATTAAGTTAGACAAACTGATTAAGTGTCAACATTTTTCTCTAGCCTTTCTGGGTTCCTTATTTAACTGAAAAAAACTATATTTTAACTCTAAATAGAATAAGGTCAGACCAGTCCTTTATTTATTTTTTAAAAAACAACAACAAAAATCAAAGTTAAATTCAGGTGCAGAAGCCAGATATCAAACAAATCAGTGGCCTGAGAATAGATATTACACAAGCAAAATCCAAAAGAATAAAAGCTAATATTGCTGTCATGAATATTCAGAAAGTAATATACAAACTTACTTTTTTTTTTTTTTTGAGACAGAGTCTCACTGTGTTGTCCTGGTAGAGTGCTGTCACATCACAGCTCACAGCAACCTCAAACTCTTCGGCTTAAGCAATCATCATGCCTCAGCCTCCCAAGCAGCTGAGACTACAGGCGCCCACCACAATGATTGGCTACTTTTGTTGTTATTGTTGTTGCACTTGTCATTATTTTATCTGGTCTGGGCTTGAACCTACCAGCCTCGGTGTATGTGGCTGGTGCCCTACCCACTGCACTATGGGTGCCACCTATGCCGTTTCTTAATACTGTCCCATGGATCAGGAGGTTGAATGAGAAACATGCACATTTTATATTTTAAAAGGCAAGGTATTATTATTGAGGTGAACGACTTAGAGCTCATCTTTTAAGTGTCAAAAACCAGATGACTGGTCAGGCGCAGTGGCTCACGCCTGTATCCTAGCATTCTGGGAGGCCAAAGTAGGTGGATTGCTTGAGCTCAGGAGTTTGGGACCAGGCTGAACCAGAGTAAGACCTCATCTCTACTAAAAATAGAAAAACTAACTGGTTGTGGTGACACACATCTGTAATCCCAGCTATTTGAGAGCCAGAGATGAGAGGATCACTTGAACCCAGTTTGCAATTGTAGTGAGCTATGAGGACTCCACAGCACTCCAAACAGGGCGACAGATCACTGTGCATCAAAAAACAGTTTAGAAGGGCCGAGCACTGTGGCTCACGCCTGTAATCCTAGCACTCTGGGAAGCCCAGGTAGGATCGCTTGAGCTCAGGAGTTCCAGACCAACCTGAGCAAGAGGAAGGACTCCTTCTTTACTAAAAAAAAAAAAAAAAAAAAAAAAAATTAGGGGGGTGTTGTGGCGGGCACTGTCGTTCCAGCCACTTGGAGGATGATACAAGATCGCTTGGGCCAAGGGGTTTGAGGTTGCTATAAGCTATGATGCCATGGCACTCTAGTCTGGGCAGCAGACAAACCAAACAAAAGCAAACAAAAGCAAACAAAAGCAGTTTAGAAAATTTACTAACTCAACATTAGTGATCATTTCACACAATCTATAAGCATAAAATAAAAGCACCAGTCATACTGTCCTCTTAGTTCTATCAGGTTTCAAAATTCACAATAAGGATAATCATACATTCGGTAAAAAAATCAGCAGCACTAAGAGGGCAACTGAGATACGAAGAGGGGGCCACTCTATGCTTACCAAAGCCGGAACAACACTCTTGACAGGAAACCCTCCCAGTGTCTCCTCATTTCCCATGACCAATAACTGACACATTTCAATAACTGCCTGAAGCTGCTGACTTTCATCACTGGCTTGTAGTCCTTGCAGTAGCTGCTGGGCCTTAGAACCTTCAGAGGGAAAGAAATCGTTATTTTTAAACATTTAAGACAATTATTACTAGGTATAAGATGTGGTTCTAAATGAAAACAACTGATAACGACGAACTTCCTTAGATTCCAGTTAAAGGCTAAGTCATATTCAGGACAGACATAGTCAAGGCAGAATTTAATCAGTTGTATCTGCTCTACATTAACTTGATCTTACAGTTACTTACATATTTTGGTCTGTCTAACTGAGAGAAGTTGACTGGTTTTTAACAACAAAAACAAAAAATAATAGCCACAATACAAATATAACATAGTTTAACATATTTATTTTTAAAGAAATATATAAAGTGAGCAAAAGTTTTCCATAACAAGAAAAACTTACTAAGCTATGATACCCAGACTTCAAAGAAAATGTTATACACCTCTAACTAAATACCTACACCTAAGTAAATGGAATTCTGGCAATAGTGAAAAAGGAAAAAAAATAAAAACAAATAGTACAACAGTGCACCTAACATAAGAGAATTCAAAGAATTAAAATATCCTATAACAGCAACAAAACTATTTGGCCCTTACATCTACTTTCTATCATGCACAAATGGTGGCTATTGGAGCATTACTACTTTTAAGACTCAATTCAAGGCTGAGAGCAGTAGATTGCCTGAGCTCACAAGTTCAAGACCACCTTGAGCAAGAGTGATACCCCTTCTCTAAAATTAACTGGACATCGTGGCAGGTGCCTGCAGTCCCAGCTATTCAGGAAGCTGAGCCCAAGAGTTTGAGGTTGCTCTGAGCTATGATGTCACAGCATTCCATCAAGGGTGACAAAGTGAGACTCTGCTCATTAAAAAACAAAACAAAACAAAAACTCAATTTCATTACTCGATTAATTAAATTCCACTAAGACTCAACTACCACAAAAAAAGAAGTATTTGCTAAGCAAAACAAACATTCAAAAGTTTACAAATGTGTTTCATTTTTCATGAACTGGACTTTCGTGAACTTCCCCAACTGGAAACGATGATCGACTTAATGTTTACCAAACTTACACTTGATGTTACTTTAAATCCCTTTTATTTCTTACACATTTTCAAGTTACTATTTGTTACTGGATCGTTCCACTGCCATATCACTAAGTATAGAAATCCCATAGAAATAGGATGTATGTTTGGAAACCATCAATGAAGGTGGAATATATTCAAAAACCAAAGTTTTTTTTATTTCAATTAAGCTTTAGTGATAGTCCTAGACACATAAAACTCTCAAAGGAGCACATGGTGACTCACCAAAGATTTATTTTCTCTATTATTTAAGACTGTCCAACATATTCCATAATTATAACTGCTTACCTACATGTTCCATAATTAAAAATTCATCCAAAAATCTACTGCAAGAAAATCAAATTCAGACATATACCATTCTAAAATTTTAAACTAAGTAATATGACAATATTAATAGCAGATTTATTTTTGTGAAGAAATAATGTGGAAGGAAAAAAATTTAAGGGAACGTAACTAGTGAAATGAAAGGAATCCTCAGTTGCTTCTAACTTTACTTTCAAAGGATAAAATGGTTATCAAGTATGTCCTAATAGCATAACCACCTGAAAGAAGAAAACCTGACACTTACATCACTGGAAACCCTCAGGTAAGCAAGGCTGGCTATATTTATATATATGTGGACATTCCCAGTTCAAACTCAAAGGTCAACTGCACATCAAAAATTGGACCCTATTTTGTCACAAAGATTTAAAAAATGGGGCGGGGGATTAGGGGGGGGTGTTTCATTCTTTCACCCAGGCTAGAGTATAGTAGGGCTTGACCATAGTTCAGAACAGTCTCAAAATCATAGGCTCAGTGATCCTCCTGCCTCAGCCACCCGAAAAGCTAGGACACCACACCCAGTTAATTTTTGAGATTTTCTCTGGAGACAGAATTGGTCTTGAACTCCTGACCTTAAGCAACCCTCCCACCTCAGCCTCCCAAATTTCTGGGATTATAGGTAGGAGCCACCCCATGTGGCTACCAAAGATTATTAAAAAGATGTCTTTAGGGGTCAAAAACTAATTACACTAATTTTGTCTCATCACACACATCCTTAAGTAAAAGCGGGATTATTTTTACTGGCAGTACATGGCATTGAAGAATATAATGACAACTAATAGAATTTGGTATCACTGCTATGATTCTTGTTAAGCTATCAGTTATTTTACCACCCCTGCTTTTGTGCTATCAGTTCAAACATCAACCAAGTGGAAAAGAAAAAACCCTTATATTAACTGTTGTTAATTAACTGTTATTATCTGTTTTGACTTTATAGAGTCCATGTAAAAGTCTCAGGATTGCTCCCAGGAGACCACAGAACACACTATGAAAAAATTTATTGTAAATCAGTGATTGGCAGGCAAACATTTTCTATCAAGGGTCACATCGAAATTATTTGGGGCTTTTATAGGTCATACGGTGTTTGCTTTAACTACTCAACTCTGTCTGGCACTGTAGCTAGAAAGCAGCCATAAATAGTAAGATTTGTAAGAATAAGCAAACACTGCTATATTCCAATAAATATAAAACTTTACAGACATTGAAATTTTATCTTTATTTACTTTTCATATGTCACAAAATATTACTCTTTAAAAATGGTTACAGCCACTTAAAAATATAAGTCATTCTTAATCCATAGGGTTATAAAAAGTAGCAGGGGACAGGTTATGATAGATGATATCTGCAATCCCAGCACTTTAGAAGACTAAGACAGGAGGATCACTTGAACCTAGGAATCCTACAGCAGCCTTGGCAAAATAGTAAGACCCTGCTGCTACAAAAAACCTAAAAAGTTATCAGGAAACAATGATAAGCACCTATATCTATATTCCTAACTACTTGGGAGGCTGAAGCCCAAGGATCACTTGAGCCCAGGGGTTACAGGTTACAGGGAGCTATTATAGGACACCACTGCACTCAACCAGGCAACCAAGTGAGATCCTGTCTCAAAAAATAAATGAATAAAATAAGCAATGGCCTGGACTTGGCCCTTGTGCAGAAGTTTGTTGGCTCCTGATATGAAAGGGAAGAGAAATCACAGTGTGATAGGAAGTCATAGGAGGCTAATGACTTCTAGAGCTGTGCTAAAAGACTGGAAGAAAACCTTTGGTAAGACAGAATGAAATTTCCTGTAGTCTCATACTGCTTAGAAACTAATGTTCCAAAAGAGAGAGGAGGCTTGCTTCAAACACACACAGCCAGCAACTGACCTCACATGACAAGTCATATTTTGAAGTTGTTTCATTATTTAAGTTTGAGAAGATAGATTTGCAAAGTTCTCAATCAAAACCATGAAAGAGACATAACAAAGAAATTGGAGTCTGCCACAGAATATTCATACCAAAATTAAAACTGTCATCAAAACAAGCTCAAGTACTGACTGAAGTTACAGTGGTCAGCTCTGGAAACTTTATGTTTAATAAAGAAAAAGAAGAAATTTTGCTAGAAAAAAGTATCACTTAAACCACTCATTCTTTTCCACAAAGTATCTAGTAAATAAGTAACCACTAGATACTAGAAAGCAGCAAGAATATGTGCCTGGGCTCCCTCTCCCCCTTCCCCATATTCTTGGGTTATAGGGGAGAGGGAAGTGAAGGAGGGGGGAGGATGGGCAGAGGGAGGGTGATTGGTGGGATTGCACCTGTGGTTCATCTTACAAGGGTACATGTAAAAATTAGTAAATGTAGAATACAACTGTCTTAACACAATAACTAAGAAAATGCCAGGAAGGCTATGTTAACCAGTGTGATGAAAACGTGTCAAACTGTTTATAAAACCAGTGTATGGTGCCCCATGATCGCATTAATGTACACAGCTATAATTTAATATTAATTAAAAAAAAAAAAAAGAATATGGGACTGGGGAAGGGAAAAAGACATTAAAAGCAGAACAACACTTGTACAATTAAAAGACAAGCATCCTAGGCTGGGCACAGTGGCTCAGGCCTATAAACCTAGCACTTTGGGAAGCCAAGGCAGGTGGCTTGAGCTCAGGAATTTGAGACCAGCTTGGACAACAGCAAGACCTCATCTCTACTAAACATAGAAAAACTGGATAGGTGTTGTGGTGAGCACCTTAAGTTCCAGCTACTGAGAAGGCTGAGGCAGGGGGATCACTGGAGGTTTGAGGTTGCTGTGAGCTATGATGGTGCCATGGCACTCAACACTCAACCCCAGAGCAACAGGTTAAGACTCTATCTAAAAAAAAAAAAAAAACACACACACACACACAAGACAAGAATCGTATAACATTCTCGTATTGATTAAATAAATAAGCTGAGATGGACAAAATCATTAAGAACATACAAAACTTCAATAGCGAATTGGCATTTATCAAGAAAGAATTACAGGGGGAAGGACAGGGGGAAAAAAAGAATCACAGAATTATTTAGAACTAAAAACCGTATCTGAAATTAACTTGTTGATGATTTTAACAAAAAAATGAAGGCAACAGCAGAAAAAAGTGAATTTGAAAATTGTTCAATAGCAATTTTTCAAACTGCAGGCAGAGAAAACAAAACCAAAAATAAAACACAGCTATAAAGATATACTAGATGAAGCCTAAATTTTGAACATGCACAATCTTAATACTCCCAGAGCAGAGAAAATTTGAGAAGATAATAAGATAAGAATAATAATACTTTATAAATTAATGGCTAAGAAGTTCCCCAAACTCAGGAAAATATATCAATTTACATATTTAAAGGTCCAGTGAAGCCCAAGCAAATTAACTATCAAGGAAAACATCATTTCAGCTTAACATACTCAAATTATTTTTTAAATGTTTATTAATAAAGCATTCCCCCCCCCCCAAAATGCCAGGGGAATAAAGACATTACCTTGAAAAGGCAACAGTGAACTTTTAAAGAGAACCCACAGATGCCAGAAGATATCATAAAGTGCTGAGAATTTTACACCTGGGGAAAATAATCATTGAAAAGTAAAGGTAAGGCTCAGCACCTGTACCTCAGCGGCTAGGGAGCCAGCCACATACATTGAAGCTGGCAGGTTCGAGTCCAGACTGGGCCTGCCAAAACAACAATGACAACTACAACCAAAAAATAGCCGGGCATTGTGGCAGGTGCCTGTAAGTCACAGCTACCTGAAATCTGAGGCAAGAGAATCGCTTAAGCCCAAGAGTTTGAGGTTGCTGTGGGCTGTGACACCACCATACTCTACCCGTGGTGATAGCTTGAGACTCTGTCTCAAAAAGTAAATAAATAAAAATAAAAATTTCTTAAAAAAAAAAAAAAGAAAATTAAAGGTGAAGATACCGCCGTGGATACAACGAAAAGGGAACATTTAAGAAACTTTTAGTGGGAATAAAAACTAGTAGCACCCCTATAGAAAGAGTATGAAAAGTCCTCAAAAAACTAAAAGTAGACCTACAATTGATCCAGCAATCCCACTATGGGTTATCTACCCAAAGGAAAAGAAGTCACTTTTAAAGAAGACATGTGCACCCAAATGTTTATTGCAGAACAATTCATAATTGCAAAGAAACTCAAGTGCCCATCAACTGGTGGATGGGTAAAGAAAATGTGGCATATATGCCAACCACAAAAAATGAAATGTCTTGCAGCAGCTTGGATAGAACTGTAGACTACCATCCTGCGTGGAGTATCTCAAGAATGGAAAAAAAATAGAACGTGTTCTCACTGCGAAGTGAGAATTAAACACAGAGTCATGAAGTAGTGTAATGGACACTGAAAACTAAAAGGGGGGGAAGGGTAAAAGTCTGCCTATCAGGGACAAAGTATACACTATTCTGAAGGGTACACTGAAAGCCCTGACTTCATTTATGTAACAGAAAACATGTGTACCCTGTGCATTTTTTGAAATTAAAAAAAAAAAGGGGGGGCAGCACCTGTGGCTCAAAGGGGTAGGGCACCGGCCCCATATGCCGGAGGTGGTGGTTCAAATCCAGCCCTGGCCAAAAACCGCAAAAATTAAAAAATTAAAAAATTAAAGATAAAGAGGAGGCCTTTAAATTAAAAAAAAAAAAAAGGCAAATTGATGATTTCTCAAACAGAAGCAAAGAGAAATTACTACTACTAGTTCTGCGCCATATGAAAACAGTTCTTCAGGCTGGAGGAAGAGCAGAAGAAAGAAATAGCAAGAAGTTAAGAGTAGGGAAAAGGGTATAAAACAGGTGAGCAAATAGAAGTTCTAAGACAACAATAATGTCTTATGTTTGTAACACATGTAAAGTAAAACAAAACAACAGGAACGGGCCTGTTCCAGGTACAGGCCAGGAATGACTGCTCACACCTATAATCCCAGCACTTTGACAGGGAAAGTGGGAGTATTTCTTGAACCTAGGTGTGGGAGACCAGCCCAAGCAACATAGTGAGACCCCCCCCCCTATCAAAAATAGAGAAAATTAGCTGAGTGTGGTACACAGAGTTTGCTACTCTTATCTAAGAAAGGTAGTATATAGATAGTATGAATTTGTTTTTGAATTTTTTAAATAGGTTTTAAACCTTTTTAAATAGGTTACAGAAGGACAGGTCATAAAACTTTAAAAGGTTATTTACGGAAGAGAAGGAAACAGAAAAGAGAAAGCAAAACAAGGTAACGATTTTCTGAATACACCTTGTTTGTAGACTTGACATTTAAAACCATGTAAATACTATATAATCATAAAAACTAAATCTTAAAAAGCAATCCCTAAAAATCAAAAGCTAAGTGAAACAAACGAACCAAACCAACTTAGTGGCAAGGATAGAGAAAAATCATTTCAAACAGCTTTAGGATACAAAAATTTGAGCAAAGAAATATCCCAAGAACCAAAAAATATGTCAAATACATATTAAGCTTTCTCGATAATACTAGCCATGACAACCTGGAATCTTACACTGAGGGATTAAGCACTATGTTTGTTGTCATTGCCAATTAAGATTTTTGGCATGGGAAAAGAATTTACTATCAATGAAGTTAAATAAAAACGCTGAGGCCTTAAATGTGAATTGGTAGTACCAGTATCAACTTTAAAAATTATGAAATACAATTATTTCCTAAGTTTGTCCATTAAAACACTCCTATAATAATGATCAACCTAGTAGCAATGAATATGCACAGACTCTAAATATCACATCATATAAAAGAAAACAAGGGTGGTGCCTGTGGCTCAAAGGGGTAGTGCACCAGCCCCATATGCCGGAGGTGGTGGGCTCGAACCCAGCCCCGGCCAAAAACAGCAAAAAAAAAAAGAAAAGAAAAAAGAAAACAAGATTTCCTGGAGAAATGTCCAATTTCAGGTAAAGGAGAAAAAAAGTATTATGTCAGCTGGGTTTACCACATCTTGTCATACCAGAAATGAAGTAGGCTATCAAAAAAAACTTCTGAGGTCTTGTTAAAAATAAAGAAACTAACCTCAAAAATGCTCTACTATCTAACTATAGACAATTTAAATATAAATAAAATCAGAGAAATGTCTAAAACATAGGTCTCAACCAACTGCTTATAACACTGACAAAAAACTAAAACACTAGAATACCTTGAAGCATATAAAAATCATTCTTTTGAAGACTTCTAAAAAACCCATAGCTCACTGGTTAGGGCGCCAGCCAAATACACAAAGGTGGGTTTGAGCACGGCCTGGCTAAAACAACAATAACAACAATGACAACTGCAACCAAAAAATAGCCAGGCATTGTAGAGGACCCCTGTAGTCCCACAGACTAGGAGGCTGAAGCAAGACAATCACTTCGGCCTGTAAGTTTGAGGTTGGTGTGAGCTGTGATGCCACAGCTCTCTACTGAGGGCAACACAGTGAGACTGTCTCAAAAAAATATATAAATAAAATAAAATAAACTTCTAAATAAGACGGAAAAATAATTTTTCATATTGTAAGGTAACACAGTAGAAGGGGAAGATGTTCTTTATGTATCATTACTAAGCTACTTTTTACTTCTCATAAATGAAAAGTATTAGACCTAAAGTACTACCATCATGTAATACCTGTTACCAAGAAAGGCACTGAGTCCCAACAGCTCGTTAAGACACAATCAGCTACCATGTACTTTCTAACAGAAGAACATATTTTTTAATACACCTAGTCTTTCCTCATGAAGGGAGAAAAAAAAAAAAAAAAAAAAAAAAAAAAATCAAACTCAGATCTGAAAAAGTCCCTATATCTACTACCAGTTTATGAGAAATACACTTAAGAAATTAGAACAATAGAAATTTGACACTGGATATCTATTATTAAAGAATCTCTGGCTTATTTTTTAAGTGTGATAATTGTATGTGCTTAAAGAGGCATTATCTTCAGCTACCCGATGAAATGTTTACAGATAAAATTATGTGATGCACTGCTGAAAGACAGACTACATTTTGATTAATAAAACACTAGATTAGATTTTGCTGTTGTGTGAATGTCACAGTTTATACTTACACAAACGTGGATCAGCTAGCTTGTCATATACCTAGGCTAGATGATAGAGTCACAGGCTAAAAACCTAAACAACATGTTATTATACAAATAGGCAGGCTATTAAGTACAGTAAGATAGTATAAAAGATTTTAAGATCCAGGTGTGGTGGCTCAGGCCTATAACCCCAGCACTCCGGGAGGCCAAGGTAGGTGGAATGCTTGAGCTCATGAGTTCAAGACCAGCCTGAGCTAGCACGAGACGCTGTCTCTAAAAATAATCAGGCATTGTGGTGGGTGACTATAGTCCCAACTACATGGGAGGCTGAGGCAAGAGAATTGCTTGAGCCCAGAGTTTGAGGCTGTTGTGAGCTTAAGATGCCATGGCACTCTATCAAGGGTAACCAAGTGAGACTCTGTCTAAAAAAAAAAACAAAAAACAAAACAAAAAAAAAAACCTAAAACGCTCTGGGTGAGTCACTGAGTTAAGTGGTGAGTGAATATAAAGGCTGAAGACATTACATTGTTGTAGATCTAAAGATATTTTATCATTTAGGTACATTACATTTATATAAAAAATCTTATTCTTACTCCAGCAATAAATTAACTTGTTTAACAATTTTACTTTGTTTTAACTTTGACTCTTGTTATAATACTTAGCTTGAAATGTTTACATTGTACAGCTATACAAAAAGATTTTCATTTAGACTACTTTGTTAAAAACTGAGACAAAAATACATACATTAGCCCAGGTCTATTACTGTCTTCCACATTCACATCTTGCCCCATGGGAAAGGTATTCAGGGGCAATAACAAGCATGCAGCTATCATCTCCTACAATAACAATGCCTTCTTCTAGAATAGCTCCTGAAGGACCTGTGGGAGGCTGTTGTGTGGTTATTAACATTTTTTTTTCTCAAGAACATGCTAAATGATAAAAAGTATAGAAAACTTATAAACTAATAATATAGTTATTTTATAATAACTATATTATAAACTATAATATAGTTATCAAGTATTAAATAGTGTGCACTGTGTATATCATTAGCTGATAGGAATTTTTCAGGTCCACTGTAATCTTACAGAACTAACAATGCATGTAGTATATATAGTCTGTCATTGAACAAAATGTCACTATGTAGAATATGACTATATATAATGTGTGGGATTCATTTTTAATTTATATGTGAGGAAGGATGTGGATGAGGGAAAATAAGATTGAATACAAATTGTATTGAGCACATATATACTGGTAAAGCTGGGTTATAGGAACAAAGAGGTGTAGCTTTTTTTCTACTCTGGTTCTATTCCATGGTTTATATTAAGTTTGTGTGTAAAGGTCAATCCTAAATATGGTTTTGAAATGTTTTAATGTCAATACCTCAGGTACCCTCACATAAACTTCTCTTCCCAGTTCTCTCTCCAGAAATATATAAAGTAGTAAAATAAAAAAATCAAATTTCTCTTTTAAGAAAATACTTAAAAACATACCAACTGCAGTGTACAGATCACATTTTGATCCTGATTCAAAAAAACAAATTTAAAAAATGTATTTAGAAAAAGAAACACTTGAAATCTGAACAGATATTTTGTAATAGTAAAGACTGTTCCTAATATAACCACAATTATCTTAGAATTTAAAATATGAATTTTTTTTTTTTTTTTTTTTTAAAAAGACAGAGTTCCACTTTGTCACCCTCAATAGAGTGCAATGAAGTCACAGCTCACAGCAACCTAACCTCCAGCTCTTAGGCTTAGGCAATTCTCTTGCCTCAGTCTTCTGAGTGGCTGGGACTGCAGGCGCCCACCACAATGTCTGGCTATTTTTTTGTTGCAGTTTGGCCGGGACTGAGTTTGAAACCACCACCCTCGGTATATGGGGCCGGCACCCTACTCACTGAGCCACAGACACCACCCTGAATGCTTATTTTTATAGTTATAAATTCAAATGTGTAGAGATGAAATGATGCCTAGGATTGGTTTAAAAATAATCTTGGGGATGAGGAGAATGGCTGATGATATAAATGAAGATATAGTTGCTGTGGGAACTGATAACTGCTGATGGGTTCACAGGGGTTATTAGACTACTACAGTCTCTATTTTTGCCTGTGTTTGACCCTTTTTATAATGAAGATTACATCATTCCTTGTCTTTAAACTCTTAAATAGTTCCCATTAGATTAAAACCTGTCCTTGATAACCTGCCAAGGTTCCCCCATAAGTTGGCAAATGCCTTCAACTCTTATATTCCATGTTTTACACCTTCCCTTCAGTCTTTCCATAGGCTTTTCTTGCTGTCTATTTCTGAACCGTGCCCAATTCACTCCCACCTCTAATGTTTCATGTATTCTTACTTCCTCACTTCACTCAGGTCTCTTAGCAAAATCACTATGCCTCTGAGGTTTCTCAAACCAACTTATTATCTACATCACGCCATCAACCAACCTACATCCTTACTCTGCTTTATTTTCCTTCATTTCACTAACAATACCTGAAATTTTATATAATAATTATCTTGTTTGTTGCCAGAGTCCCTCTTTAGCATGGAAACTATGTGGAAAACAACTCTGCTCATGTTTCGTCTGATTTAATACAGTCTCAGCACCTAGAAATGACATTAAATAAATATCCACATTCAAGAGTTAATGAAAATGTTTCAAAGAATGTTGCATGAGAGGAATCAGGGCAGCAAAAGCAAAACAAAAACAAAACTTCTAGCTGCTTCTTAAATTTCCTTCCTTGCCAAGCACTAAGGCCAGAAACTTGAAAGGACTTCAAAAGTACATTTATGTGAGCACATATACACAAGCTGCATTACTTTAAGAAAACAAACAAACAAACAAACAAAAAAAAAACACCTGAAACATTTTATGGCAAAGTATATAAGCAAACATTAGTAAGGTTAGAGATAGCAGGCTTCAATAACACTTTAGAATTTAAAATTAAATTAGACTGCAGTCTACAAATAGCCTACTAATACAATAGAAACATGAAGTTATAAAAAATGTTTAAATGTAGACTTTAAGGAAGCTAAAGATAATATTCTATATCACACAGAAGTTGACTGAATATGTAATGATATGGAAGTTATATTTAGTTATAAATTAAGACCTCAAGAAACACTACTGTATCAAACATTATATGATTTCTTGGTTGTAATAATTAATTTGACAGTGAGTCTACTGACTGCTAAAACTGCTTAGAAAAATCTTTCCTGTCAAACTCATACAGGTTAAAAAACTCAAGATTCAAATCTATGCAAAACTTGCAATCAGATGCCATCATTGTCATTGTAATCATCTGAAATTCTTTTACTCTTCCACAGTTGAAACAAAAGATCAATCTTGTGATAAAATCTGAACGGTTTTCTAATAATTCCAACTCAGTAATCAAAAATAAAAGCACAGAAGAAAATCTTACAGCTGTTGTATATCTAAGGCTAGAATGTGTACAAGCCCTATTTTTAAAAATAAGTGGAAGTTTGTGAAAACTTCCTAACTGGTACATCAATAGACAATCAGGAAAAACAGCAGTTAACTAATTATTGAGGGGTTTTAAAGAAGGAAAAATTTTAAAGTATTCACTTACTAGCTCCGCTTCCAATTGTTCTATGGAAAAGTTGTGACATCCGAGGACCAAGAGGACCAAACAGGTGAGGAGGAAGACCCCTGGCCTCTAACAGAGCTAAAGAGAAAAGAAGGGCAGGGGGAAGAGTTGAGTTGATTTAATACAACTGATTCTATCTAAAAAAGTTAAGCAACTAATTCATCTCAATTAATTGACTTAGCCAATATTACTTTCCATTCTGAACTTTAAGCTACATTAAACTTTTAAGAACACCCTAATGTATTAATGTAATTAATATAAATTAAAATATACGTGTGCTAGCTTCAAGTATGATTTAAAGAGAAATAATCAAATGGGGCTATGTAAATAGCCCAAGAAAAGCTCAAGGTTGGCTGGGTCCAGTGGCTCACACCTGCAATCCTA
The DNA here is from genome assembly GCA_963574355.1 of Loris lydekkerianus. Taxonomy (NCBI): domain Eukaryota; kingdom Metazoa; phylum Chordata; class Mammalia; order Primates; family Lorisidae; genus Loris; species Loris lydekkerianus. Next base: position 42,621 of record CAUYPK010085552.1, on the reverse strand, counting down.
GGAGGCCGAGGCTTGAGGTAGACTGCTTGAGCTTAGGAGTTCAAGGCCAGCCTAAACAAGAATGAGACCCCTGTGTCTACCAAAAATAGAAAATCCAGCCTGGCATTGTGGGTGCCTATAGTCACGGCTAACTAGGGACCCTGAGGCAACAGGATCACTTGAGCCCCAGAATATGAGGTTGCTGTGAGCTATGACGCCTAGCAATCTATGGGACAAAAAAGTGAGACTCTGTTGAAAGAAAAAAAGAGAGAGAGAGAGAGAGATACTGATTTTGAAGAGATTATTATAGCAAATGCCTTGGTCCTGTTTTCTCTCTGACATTATTTCTCAATTAGATATTGATCATGAACCCTCTACGAACATATGAAAATGGTATATTCTTATCAGTTTAGTATACAATTTTTTTTTGTCAGTAACAGTGTTTTAATCAGTTCCAGAAAGTGAGAAAAACTATGTGTTCATAAAAGTCCTAGTCAAAAAAGGTAGTAAGTTCTCCCAAGAATTCAAAAGCTATCTAAAACTGACTTAATGCTGATAAGCCTTGCACTGGAGATCTATTAACCAGTAATCTGAAATAAAAATACATCTCACGCCATTTGTAAAGATTACATCTATAATATAAGGCTGCTTTTTATAAAAGTATTTATAGCACTGAAAAATCTAAAGTTTGAAAGAGTTAAACAAAAAGACTAAGAACATGGCCTAAAAACACCTTACTAGATGCATTCCTATTATCAGGCACCAGAGAACAATATATTAAGCTATCCGTATTTCTTTCTTTTCTTTTTTTTTTTTTTTTGCAGTTTTTGGCTAGGGCTGAGTTTGAACCCGCCACTTCCGGCATATGGGGCTGGCGCCCTACTCCTTTGAGCCACAGGCACCGTCCTCCCTATTTCTTAATTTATTACTAAAATCAACTGCACATGTAACAACAATAAAGAAAAAATTTTAAAACAAAGGCCATATAAAGCTCTGTCTAGTTAAAATAGTGAAAGTGAAGAGAAAGAGAGCTCATCTTCTAATTCTAAGTCATCAAATCGCCATAAAGAAAAAGAAGTCTGGAGGTATAGGCACTGATAGATTATGTTCAAATGAATTTATTTGAATTAATCTCAATGAAGAACTGTAGTAACAGGCAGCCCACCGTAACTTTTTCTCATAGACTCCATAGCTGTCTTTACCTTGTAATCGTCCCATCTCAGAATCATCTGATTCACTCTCCCCAGAGGTGGTCATGCCAACAGCCCCTGCAACAGAACTAGAGGCTGGGAGGGAGGGGCAGGGGGATGTAGAAGGTGAGGGTTAGGAGATGAGCACTTAAACTCATTATATCTGGCTTATCTTAAGAAAAAAAAAAAAAAAAAAAAAAAAAAATCAAAGTTTTGTGGACCACAACAAATACAATTAAACATACTCAGCTGCTCTTCTAGACTTCATCCTGTAGCTTTAAGAAGCAAAAGGATAGCTCAACCACTTTAGTATTAAACAGCAAACACAACTTTTGAATTTCACTCATACATGGCTTTTGACAAACTTCTTAGGCCTTTGAAAGTACTCTTGAATGAAGTTCTTGTCCTGAAATTCTCTACCCAAGGTCAATAAAGAAAATATCGCTAAAATCACTGTGATATTTATTAGATAGAGAATTAGTCACAAAAATAATTACAAACAAAATTGACATTTGAGGAAATGTTCTGTGTTGATGTGTGCCTTCTAAGTCTGCTTTACTCCTGGACTTTGCACTTGATACAATCACTTGTATCTGGTTTCTCTCATTTCAAGAGCATGAAAAGATATTACAACTAATAGATGATGGCAAAATGTTACTCAAGTATGAAAGAGAGGGCAATAAGATGCAAAAGTAGTGTAGAATAAAGAGGAGATTACAACTCCCAAAATGTTATCCTGAACAAAAGAAGTCAAAGCTAATGGAAGTATTATGAATCTGAACAGGAGGAGAAAATATTTTTCTATAAAACTAGGGTTTTTTGCCTCTAAGTGTCTATTGAATTCTAAAGCACTTTTTTTTTTATCCACAAAGACAATAGATCTACGTATGATGATGTAATCCACAATACCCTACACCCTGTATACTCCACAGATGACAGAATAGAAACCAGGAAGTATATTTCTGTCATTACTATTAAAGAGGCATGTGAATAACATGTGAATATAAAATCTTCTCTGAAGAAGAGATGCTAACATAGCCATCAACTCTGCATTTTCCAATACTTTTCATCACACGCCATTATTTTCCATAACTTTACTGGGAGTTTTAGAAAATTCTTATAATAATCTATGATTTTAGGGTTAGCAAATTATGGCCCAAAAGCCAAATCCAGTCCACCACATGGTTTTATAAATAGTATTTCATTAGAACATGGCTGTACTCATTCATTTACATCTTGTCCATGGCTGCTTCAGTGTTACCACTATAGAATTGAGTACTTGCAACAGAAACCCTATAAAGAATTTACTATCAAGCCTTTTACAAAAAATGTTGGCAATCGCCATCTCCAAGGTTTACAATTAGAACTACACATTAACCAGAAATGCTAATGTTAAAGGGTATCAAGGTTTCGCCAAATCTTTTGGTGAAAATAAATTAACCCATAACTTCACACTACAATGCTACTTATAGATAGCATTTATCAAATGCTTACTATATGCAGCCATTGTCTATAAGTTTCCTTATGACTTTACAAAGAGTCATTATAAGCTTCATCATGTATCTGAGGAAACTGAGGCTTTGTAACTTTTGTACTTGCCTAAGGTCAGAGAGTTAACAATGGATCAAAAGATTTGAACTCAAGCAGTCAGGCTTCACAGATTTTAACCGTAAGAGCTATACAAGTCTAATATATTCAACAGAAATAAATACAATTATTTCTTCAAATTATTCAGAAACCCTGTTAACCTCCGCCCACAATTTAAAAAGGCTCTTTAACTTTTAAGCCCAAGAGTTTGAGGTTGCTGTGAGCTGTGACGCCACAGCATCCTACTGAGGGTGAATGGTGAGACTCTGTCTCAAAACAAATAAATAAATAAACCAAAACCTCACTTGGTTAAGGTAATGCTGGTTTTTTGAATTTATCACAGTATCTAAATGATTTATTTTAAAATGTTCTACAGCTCTAAAACCATAGATTTCTACCTTATGTATAAACTTTGCAATGAATATCTCAAATTACATCACCACAAAGCCATTAATTAAACAAGACATAAAACCTATTAAAAGCACACGACTAAAAGAGCTGCTGACGTTCTATTACAGGGGAGTCCTGGTCTTTAGGGAGCCACAGAACCATTACAAGCAGGCACAGGGACTGATTTTTAATGAAAATGGGGCGCTGGTTTTGCCAGAAATTAGTTATATTTAAAGAAAAGATATTAAATTATATAAATATATATATTAAAGTTATATTAACTAATAATATATTTGTTATATTAAAGATAAGAATCTTTAGCCATTTGTCCACTGCAGTTCCTTTCAAGTATGTTCTCTAAAATTAGATGACCCAAATTTAATTAACAGTAGAGAACTGTATGTTTTGTAAAGTCATAGAGATAAGAAATGTAAAAATCAATGGTAGTCAACTATGAAGTTCTTTAATCAATCTCCTTGCTTGTGCCCAACTGGGCACATGTATCAAAATTTGTTTTCCCAGAGTCAAATATATAAAAATACTATCAACAGGCAAACGTCAGTGTAAGATGTCCAGTAGTGTAAATTTTTTAAAACAGTTATGTCTCCTGTTTAGCTTATAATATATACATCAGTGAAAACAATGGGGAAAATGTTTAAATCAGAATAAGTTTTTATACTTTAACTGATATAAAATGTCTTACACAGAAAGCAAAGATAAAATATTAAAAAGCTCTAAGGAAAAGTATAGGCTTGTTAAAAGAGACTAAAAAAAAATTTCTTTTGAAGTTAGAAAACTCATATAGTTAGATATTACTTGCCAGGAACTGGTAAAAGTTTACCAGATGCATACTGTTCAGAGGAAACAATATGAAGATTGTTTTGTTGAAGTATTACAAAAACATTGAAAAGGCCATAAGATGGTTATTAATCAAGTACTTATGCTTCAATATCAGCATTAGAATATTGTAATATAGTAGTAATATAATTTACAGTAGTATTAAACAAAAGTCTACATAACTGGGTTACTTTCTTTTTACCATTGAACCCTGATCATTTGTTGTGAAATTATAAATATTCTCAATGAAAACATAGGTGTCAGAACTTGGCCTATTTTTCCTTGTCATTCTATTATTTTGCAAGTATAAGAAAGACCACTTGATTCCCTATTTTAGTATCTCTAAAATTTGCAAGAGTTCATCAACACTACAAAGGGCTGCATAGCTATGATTAAATCCCAAACTAAAAATGCACAGTAGTCTGTATTTGGCTCTTGGGACAATACAGCAAACACATCTTTCAATTTCAAAGAGTAGCATTTCTTAACGAAGAGCTAATGTGGTTCGGCTTGAAGAGAACTTAAGGCTCCATATTATATCATGCTACAGAATAATCCAGCAGGGACAGCCTCACTAATTTTTCTAAATGTTAACAATGCTGGCAGCTTGGCACCAGTAGCTCAGTGAATAGAGCCTACCACATACACCTACACCTATTAAGGGTACCTACATACATACTAGGGCCTACCACATACACCCGGGCTGGCAGATTCTAATCTGGCCTGGGCCTGGTAGACAGCGACAACTACAGCAACAACAAAAAAATAGCTGGGCGATGTGGCAGGACCTGTAGTCCTAGCTACTCGGGAGGCTGAGGCAAGAGAATTGCTTAAGCCCAAGAGTTGGAGGTTGCTGTGAGCTGTGATGCTACCACACCCTACCCCAAGGGCAACAAAGGGAGACTCTGTCTCAAAGAAAAAAAAAAAGAAAAAGAAAAAAAAAAAAAACCCACAATGCTGGCAAAGTTAAGGTGATAGGACAAATTTGCCTCAAAATAGAGTAAGACTGGCTTTGTGCCTATAGCTCAAGCAGCTAGGGTGCCAGCCACATACACCGAAGCTGGCAGGTTCGAATCCAGTCTGGGCCCGACAAACAACAATGACAACTACAACCAAAAAATAGCTGGGCATTGTGGTGGGCGCCTGTGGTCCCAGCTACTTGGGAGGCTGAGGCAAGAGAATTGCTTGAGCCTAAGAATTTGAAATTGCTGTGAGCTGTGATGGCACAGTGTTCTACAGAGGGTGACAAAGTGAGACTCTGTTTCAATAAAAAATAAAATAAAATAAAATAAAATAAAAACTAAAAAAAAAAATTTAACACTGAAAGTAAATAATGAAGAGATCAAGTCAATCTTTTTGAAAGTATAAAAACAAACAAATGTTTCAAATTAAAAACAGAAACTATAGAAGCACTTTCTGAGAGTGAATACTTACTGAAAGGTGTACTATGACCATGAACTCATGTACCCTACACTAAATTAAATGTCTGTATGTTTAAGTTCCCATTTTACACGTGGAGAAACTAAAAGTACATTCTACGACTATTAAGTAATTCACTTCTTTCTCTCAAAATACCGTTGTTTTTTTTAAATGTAGAGACAGTTTCACTTTATCCACGCCTCAGCCTCCAGAGTAGCTGGGACCACAGGTGCCCGCACAACACCCGGCTTTCTTTTTGTTGCAGTTTGGCCGAGGCTGGGTTAGAACCTGCCACCCTCAGTACAGGGCTGGATTAGAACCTGCCACCCTCAGTATATGGGGCTGGCACCCTACTCACTGAGCCACAGACAGGGCCCTCAAAATACTTTAAGACAGCAAAGAAGGAACTTGCATAATCCATAGGGGACCCATTCCCCAAAATGTAATAAAGCCAATACTCCTCTAATACCAGTGAACTTATACCTTTTATAACAAACTTGGAAAACACCTATTTATACTGTGATTCCCAGTATGACTGACAGTGTAACAAAACATTCACCAATTCAAAAAGGGAGGGGGGGGGGGGCCATGAATGGCAAGAAAACAAAACCAAATAAAGTTTTTAGGAGGACTGAGCCAGATCCCTGGAAGCTTTTAGAATAATGAATTAAGAATAAAACTTTATATCTCACTCCCTCAACCTAGCCTTCAATTATATCTACATTTATTAAACAAACTCTTGTTACCACAGGGAAACAGAATAACATAGCTTTTAGAAATGTACACTTGACTCTGATTTTAGAAGTCATACATCCTAGCTTGTAACCCTGGGCAAAGTGGACTACCATAGGTCATGGTTTTTCCTCATCTATAAAATGGCCATAAAAGCACTCAGATCTCAGCAGGTTATTGTAAATATTAAGTGAGAATATACATAAAGTGCAAAATACTCTGTCTGCAATATAGCACATACTCTATAAACACCTTCAACACATTTAGCAGCTCCATTTGTCATCCATTTGGGAAGTGCCCTCCTTCCATATTCAGACTTGAAATAAACATTAAAAGACTGGGGGGAAAGAATGTACAACACCAGGATGGCCTGTATGTCGTGAACAGCTTCAATGAGCTGCACATAAAATGAACTTTCTAAATATCTACCATTTAATCCTTCAGGGAACAATTCTGGGAAAAAGATATGGGAACAAAACTCTTCCACCAGAAGACATGCTGTAAATCAACCATGTAATTTATCATATAAAACTGATAGCAGCAAAAAATGCTAAGATGGACAGGATGAGAAGGTAACAGCAGTAAGCCAAAATCTTCTAGACAAACTATGACATATGATCAACCGCTGACATTAAAGACAACTAGCACATATTCTAATATGAAACAACAATATATGAAATAGCTTTGTTCAAAAGTTAAGTACACACCTACATTTAAACCTGTGTTACTGTCCTGAGATTCATACCCATAAGCAAGTAATGATGAACTGGAACATTTTTATTATATACTGTGAATTTAAATGAACTACTGTAAGTTCTAGTCAACATATGAAAAGCTTAAACAGGAAAGCGTTTACTCCCTCCTAGGAGTTATCGTAATGCAATTAGCACAAATTTGGATTGGACAATTTAAAAACAATGACAAATCCAGCTAATTAGAATGCCAAACCTATGGAGTAAAATAGAACAAAAAGTTTATTTGACAGTAACATCTAGTGTATTTCTTTCCTCACCTTCTCTTTGAATATACCTATAAAAGATAGAAATGCATTTTAGAGCTATCAATCTACCTGCAGCCCCTTGGGGAGTTTCATCTGTCCGTGCAGCTGAAGAATTTACTGTCTCCTGGTTGCTTTCAGGGTCTGCCATTTTCTCCTGTCGACGAGCTTCAGCTGCTCCTCTTTTGCCCAGGCCAGAGCCTCGCCGACTATAACAGAAAAATGTCATCACAGGCAGCATTACCAGTGAACCAGGAGCAATGTATAGACAACACAAAGCTCAAATTCATAGAGCACAAAGCCAGTTTCTTCTTGTTAAATAAAAATTGTTGCAGAAAATAACTATGTGTAACAACCAAGACTCTGTACATTTAAAATTCTTCCAAGTTATATTGCATTTACAATGCAAGCTTTTGTGTTATTAGATGTTGTCATCCTTAGAGACAGAAATGATTTTTAAACACTTCCAAATAAATAGAAAAGTGACTCCTCCTGCAGAGAAAATTCAATTCATTTAAAACAGAGCACCACTTCCAGGGTAAAGAGTGGATCAATATACAACAGGCTTGCAGACTAACAGGAACAATGGGAAGATGAAAGGGGAAGAAAAGAAGGAAGAAGAAAAATTATCATCACCTAAATTCCAGATTACCTAAATCACCCAAAAATGGCTAAGGTAATGTGATTAATAACTACGTTCTTTAAAATAATGAATTATGAAGTTAATGTTAAATCAATACAGATGGCCTTTGAGAAGATGCCTGTTGAAGACACATAGAATAAGGAATATAGAAAATAGAATGATCACATTTCTCATAAAGTAAATTACATTTTGTAGACAATGACTTTTTCTATTTTGATAGAGAAACCAGGAAGCAAATTACGTAGAAACAAGGACTCTCCCCCTGGCTTGGCGCCCATAGCTTGGTGATTACGGCACTGCAGCCGCATACACCGAGGCTGTCAGGTTCAAATCTGGCCCAGGCCTGCTAAACAACAACGACAATTGCAACAACAAAAAAAATAGCTGGGTGTTATGGCAGGTGCCTGTAGTTCCACCTACTTGGGAGGGTAAGGAAAGAGAATCACTTTAGCCCACGAGTTTGAGGTTGTTGTGAGCTGTGATACCACAGCACTCTACCAAGGGTGACACACACACACACAAAAAATAAAACTTCCCTAAAATTATTACAACTTGTTAGCATTTAAACCCCAAATTTCCTTAGGAAATGTAAAAACCTACTATTAATTAAAACCTACTATTTATTAATTAGAATAAAGTCTCACTACAACAACAAAATGAGATGCCACCTAGTAAACAAGGAGCAGGTGAAACTGACATGTAGAAGAAAAGGAGGCGGCAAAGAATGGCCAGAAAGAGAATTGTAACACTAGATTACAAACTTCACCTACAACATAAAATTAATTTTCAAACACAGTGAATTCAGTTTATACCTCAGACTATAAACGGTTAGTGAATATGACTCAGTATTTGTCACAAAATAGAACAAAAATACTGAAAAACTGGGCGGCACCCATAGTTCAGTGTGTAAGGACACCGGCCACATACACTGAGGATGGTGGGTTCAAACCCAGCCTGGGCCAGCTAAAAAACAGCAATGACAACTGCGACAACAACAAAAATAGCCAGGCGTTGTAGTGGGTGCATGATGTCCCAGCTACTTGGGAGGCTGAGGCAAGAGAATCGCTTAAGCCCAAGAGTTTGAGGTTGCTGTGAGCTGTGACACACCACTCTACTCAGGGCAACAGCTTGAGACTGTTTAAAAAAAAAAAAAAAAAAATTTAAAAACTAAGAAATTTCTTCAGAGATTCTCATAAAAGTTTTGCTAAGAAACTTTGAAAGCAAGCAAGTATACAAAATCCAGATATTTAAAAAAATTTAAAGAAATAGAAAAGTAAGGATTTATAGCAACAAAGGTACACTTCTTAAAATTTATGTTATTACTGTAATAAAAGTAATCAAAGTAGATGATGGTGGAAGACTTAAAAAGCTGCTAAAACCTTTCTACTAACCTGAGTCACAGCAGAGAAAAGGCAAACCAAAATCAGCGCCCCGCCCCCCCCACCCACCCAATCACTCATTTTTAACACATTTAGTAGAGAAACAAACCATGGTCATGTACCACATAATCAGTTTCTGTCAATGAAGGACCATGGCATACATAGTGGTGGTCTCATTAGACTCTATAGCTTAGTGTACCATTTCCAGAACTACATATACATTTTAGATACACAAAAACTTGACGTTTGTTACAATTGCCTACAGTACTCAATACAGTAACATACTATACAAGCACGTAACCTAGAAGCAATAGACTCTACCATCTAGCTTTGTGTGGGAGGCTACACTATCAATTTTGTGTAAGTATATTCTGTAACATTCACAAAATGGCCAAACATGTTCTCAGAACATGTCTCCCTCCCTCATTATGCTATCCAAGAGTGAACATATGAAAGAAGCAGAACTCAGATCTGGCTATTGAATAAATAGCAGAGCAAGGGCATTTAGGCAACTGACCAAACCTGAAAACTTTTACCTTTTACCTAAGATTCTCAATCAGTTAATAAAGGTTTATGAAAAAATGAACTATATCACATCAAAAGTAGCTAATTGTGAAAATGAGATTCACATAAGCTGGGAGAAAACAGGAATTGGGAGATGCGAAAGAACCCATACAAAACCTACTTTGTCTCAAGGAGAAGGTGTAATGTAAAATAAAAATTGAGCACATTTTGCCCCTCATCCATTAAACATAATTACTGGTGCCAACACTTTTAAAAACTAATTAGGCAATATGACAGCCATTAATATAGGGATCCCTTTTGATTCATTAATCACAGTACTGGTAAATTTACCTATCTTTTAAAAATCACTAACCCAAGTTTAAATAAAGATAATCATTAGAGGGCAGTACCTATGGCTCAGTGAGTAGGGTGCTGGACCCATATACTGAGAGTGGCGGGTTTGAACCCAGTCCCAGCCAAACTGCAACGAAGAAATAGCTGGGCATTCTGGTGGGCACCAACCAGTAGTCCCAGCTACTCAGGGGGCTGAGGCAAGAGAATTCCCTAAGCCCAAGAGCTGGAGGTTGCTGTGAGCAGTGATGCACTGCACTCTACAGAGGGTGACAAAGTGAGACTCTGTCTCAAGAAAAAAAAAAAATCATAATCACTGGAGATTTATCTGGCAGAATAAACTCTTAAAAAAAAAAAAAAAAAAACTACTGGCAATGACTCTAGAAGTAGAATAGCAACATAGGAAAAGGAAGAAATACCAAAAAATAGCATAATTCAAACTTAGTAAAAAGATGTACATAAATGCTGGAGAAGAATTCACAAAGATAATACCAGTTACATTAGAGAAAATAATCAAGAGTCAAGTAAAAAATTATTTCACTTCACTAATTAAAAAAAAAAAAAAGTTATGAAATTCAGGATTGAAATTTGAATGTATCTAAGCATCATAAGATAAGTGAACTCATCACAACCTTAAAAAGCTAAATTATTACCTGGTACTAGCACAGGAGCCCGTGGTCTTTTGGCGTGTGCTCCGCCTCAAACTGGGGAGCTCAGCAGGTGGAGATTCACTGCGCTTCTTGGTAGATTTTCTTAAACCTACACATGAGAAACGTAAAAGTAAATTGTTATCAAAACAAGTTATCATGAATTAGAAACTACTAAATTTCTCAGTTCATCATCTTACTTATAAGACTATAGAATCTTTTCATGGCTTCTCCAGCCACGGAATAGTTTTACTTTCATAATTTGTCTTTACTCAGCCTATTCATAATGGAAACACTAATGGTATTTAACACTTTTTTCAGGAACAGTCTTCTAACAGTGGCTAGATCGAGCTTGATGATACCATGCAGGGTCCCATCTCTCCCAACTCATCTTCCTTCAAAGTTTCTGTATCTCTCCTCCTTTGATTCCATTCTCCACTAACTATAAAAGCCAAGGAATTTTTCTGTACGTTCTGTTTATTTCAAGAATTTACTAAATTTCATTAAATCTACTAAATTTATTACACTGTTCTTACACTTTCCCATTTCAGTTAGTATATAAGGCTTATCAGTAAGCTTATAAGAGAACAAAATAGATAATTCCACCTATCACCAAGGAATATACTCTGTAAATGAAGATTAGCATGCATAATGTATACGATATTGTGTTAATTGGGAGGAAAAAAAAAAATCAATCAAGTACACTATACATATTATTCTTCAAACAAACTAATGCCTTTACAGGGCTAATAGATTGCAAGAAATAGCAATTATTTATTAAATTTATTATTTGATGAATGAGAAAGCCATGATAGCATCCATCTATCCTCCCTCAACCATGATAATAATGTTATCATATATAATAAAATTCTGACTATATAGTCAGATATACCTAAACAAACACCTCTAATAGTGAAAGGTCTCAAGAGTCAACGATCCTCAGAAAGAACAACAATGTAGTTCTTTCCATAAGAACTACAACATTATCTTAACTTTTTCAGAGATCAATTAATTACAAAATTGGTCTTGGTCACTTACTTTCTTCCAGGAAATTTTATTGATAATTTTTGGCTATTTCATTGGTATAAAGGGGAATGTTAAGTTCTTCACTCCTTTGATGTTGTTAAAAGCATCAGTAAAGAGTCTGGGAGGTAAGTGGTAAAAAAGGATGCTAGACATCTTGATCTTTTAGATTCTTAATTTAAAACTTCAGTTTAGGGCTGGGCGAGGGGGCTCAGGCGTGTAATCCCAGAACCTGGGAGGCCAAGGTGGGTGTATTGTCTGAGCTCACGATTTTGAGACCAGCCAGAGCTAGACCCCATCTCTAAAACTAGGCAGATGTAGTCCCACTTGGGAGGCTGAGACAAGAGAATGGCTTGAGCCCAAGAATTTAAAGTTGCTGTGAGCTATGATGCTACAGCACTCTACTGAGGGTGACAAAGTGAAACTGTATTAAAAAACAAACAAACAAACAAAAAAAAAAAAAATTCAGTTTATTCAACTTGACATGTCTTAACAGCATGTATAAGAAAAGCTACAAAGGCCTGGGCCCGTAGCACTATGGTTACAGTGTCGGCCACATACACTGAGGCTGGCGGGTTAGAACCCAGCTGGGGCCAGCTAAACAATGACTGCAAAAAAAAAAATAGCTGGGCATTGTGGTGGGCACCTGTAGTCCTAGCTACTTGGGAGGCTAAGGCAAAAGAATCGCTTAAGCCCAAGAATTGGAGGTTGCTGTGAGCTGTAACGCCATAGCACTCTACCAAGGGCAAAATAGTAAAACTCTGCCTCAAAAAAAAAAAAAAAAAAAAAAAACCAATTAAAATTAAAAAAGAAAAATCTACGTATCATTTAAACATCTAAATCACATCTTTTTGGACATTTTTCAAAAAATTTTGATGAAATTATTTAGACACCTGAAATCGACATAAAGAACTGAATCATTGATTGGGAAAAGATTGACTTAAAAATTTTCTTAAACTACATTTTCATTTTTAGATTAATTTTCTACATGGCATATTGTCAGAATAAACTGATATGATCATATGCCTGGGTATCCACATTTGTCCCCTGAGACAGACATGGCACAAAGATAGATCAACAGGTCTACTTTAATATGTGTAGCTAAGTAGTACCACTATTTTTAAAAAATTATTAAATCATTTCTAAATATTTCAGAAAATATTAAAATGCATTTGTCTATGTGAATTGTGCGGCTAAGTTAAAGTACACTAAAAAAAAGTATAGTTTAGAGAGAGAAAAAAAGTCCAAGTGTAGTCTACATTAAAATATTTGGGGTAAAGGAACCCACAAGTTTCACTTATAAACAAAGCAGACTGTATTACTGAACTATTACATCGTTCTTCATTCATGAGATAATAAAATGCCTTTATACATATACATTATATAGTAATGGACTAACTTTCAGTACAAACTTTCACATGTATTTACTGATATTCAAAATAATATATTCAAATTAATATATTATGGGCCATTGCTATACTGCTGATTTAAGATAATAGTATACTGCCAGGTGCAGTGGCTCACGCCTGTAATCCTAGAACTCTGGGAGGCCGAGGAGGGTTGACGACTGCGTGAGCTCATGGTTTTGAGACCAGCCGGAGCAAGAGCACAACCCTGGCTCTAAAAATAGCCAGACATTGTAGTGGGCACCTGTAGTCCCAGCTACTCGGGAGGCTAAGTCAAGAGAATTTGCTTGAGCCTAGGAGTTTGAGGTTGCTGTGAGCTACGACACCACAGCACTCTACCAAGGGCAATAAAGTGAGAATCAGTCTCAAAAAAAAAAAAAAAAAAGGTGATGGTATACTCCCCCCTCCCCAAACAATGAAAATGTTTACCTATTTTTGGTGTTAAACTTTAATAAGGGCAGGGTGTGGTGGTGGCTCATACCTGTAATCTTAGCACTCTGGGAGGCCAAGGCGGGAGAATTCACCTGCGCTCCGGAGTTTAAGACCAGCAAGAGCTAGAGCAAGACCCTGTCTCAGTGTTGTCACAGGCACCTGTAGTCCAAGCTACTCAGGAGGCTGAGACAAATGAAGCACTTGAGCCCAGGAATCTGAGGTTGCTGAGAGCTATGACACCACAGCCCTCTACCGAGGGCAGTAAAGTGAGACTCAAAAAACAAAACAAAACAAAAAAACTATAAGAAGGACCATACTAATTTACAGAAAAGCAGGGCAAGAAAGAACCAAAACAGAGTGGATAGAAAAATACTTAAAACCAATGTAATAATCATATCACAATGCAAAATGTTGGGACAATTGTCATAACTCCATCTAGTCTGACAAAGTATGGGGGGAAAAAAACCTTTAAAACATTTTCTGATCTAAAAAAAAAAAACAAAAAACATTTTATGATCTGAAAGAATCTCATGTAAAAGTGCTGCGATGGATAAGGCGCTCTAGTGCAGCATTTCTCAACCTTTGCCACGACCCCTTTATAACAGTGAAAATACATTGCAGTATTAGGAAGTTTGAGAACCACTGCTCTAGTGGAAAGAGATATCATTATTTGTAACATAATCTTAAACCCAAGATGGAAAAACAAACTAATACATTAAAAGCAAACTGACTATGCTAGAATATACTATCCTCACAATTTTAGACTATTTGAGTTTTTTAAAAGCACTTTCAGATATAAAGTTAATGATAATTCCCATTTGTATCAAAACATTAACTGCCTTGCTTAACAGGAACATAAGCCAGTCAATTACACAATTTCTAAGCTTCTTTTGAAGCAGAACAGATACTAAAACATCTTCAGCATACTTCCGGCAAAATACTGTAATTTTGCCTTATTGGTTCTAAATGAAAACTTCACGACTCCCATAAACAAATATTCTATAAAACTTAAATTTGTTCCTTGTGTTCCACTGGTCTAGCAAGGAATATTTCAATAGAAGATAATATATGGTAGGTATAAACCTACAACTTACTATAAAACAAAACACATGCATGCAGGTATACACACGCACACACAAACACACATGTCCTCACATCCTCTTCTTTTATAGGCTCTGTAATGCACCAAAACTGTGTTTGTCATTGATTTTTATGATGTTACTCTGCCCAAAAATAAAATTAAAAACTCAGTCTTTAGATTAAAATAGTCTTATCCACAAAGACCATGTGTAATGAAATTAGGTATTAATGTAAACGTACTGCTTTTCTCAAAGCTCTTGACCTTATAACCATAAAATTATAATGTATCTGTTCCTACAATTTTTAATTATTTGGATAAAGGTGAATATGGTAGTATTTTCCTCTTAAAAATTCTATTTGATCTGTTCTACAATACAAATGTGTTTCACACACACATACTCCTAACAAAAACCTGATTTATTCAAAAGTGCAGGGCTTCACATTTTCAACTGAATGCAAAATGGGTTCTTTCGAAAAGTATGGCTTTTGAAATGTGAAATGAGTAAGCCTATTGTTACCTGACTGCAAGCTTGGATTTTTTTTTTTTTTTTTTAAGACAGAGTCTCAAGCTGTCACCCTGGGCTGAGTGCCATGACATCATAGCTCATAGCAACCTCCAACTCTTGGGCTCAAGCGATCCTTTTGCCCGTTTTTCTATTTTTCGTAGAGATGGGGTGTCACTTTTTGCTCAGGCTGGTCTCAAACTCGTGAGCTCAAGCAATCCACCTGCCTCAGCCTCCCTGAATGCTAGGATTATAGCTGTGAGCCACTATGCCCTGCCTGTAAGATTGGATTTTTTTAAAATAACATTTTAAAAGAATAAACCAACTGAGGGGTGACCATAGTTCCAGATATTTATTGAACTCTTATTTATGTAAAAATAGTTAGGATGCTTTTGGGTGCCTTCTACTCTACTACTTATTTCTCATATCTACTTTAAATTTTATAAATTTGAAAATGTATTTTTCATTACTGTGAAATGCCAATTTTATCACTTGCAAGAAAAATAAATGCTACTAGCATGTCTGCATAGTACATATAATAAATCACGAAAGGTGGATCACTATCAATACCAGAATGGTTTTTATCCTTATTTTGTGAAGCTTCTTAAAAAGCAGCAATGAACAATTGGACACAACTGTGCCCAGGATATTCAGTGTCATGATTTTATTCTTTTCTTTCCTACTACTGTATGTTATTTGCATGCTGACCTTTTATATAGCACACACATACAAATATTCATACACATAGCATAAAACCTATTACACAGTTCTACAATGGAAATACAGCCTCTCCCTACCATAATACAATATTCCAGCAATCCAATAAGTATTCCCATTTATTAAAGATTCCTTCTGTTATATAAAGAGTCAAGGCAAATACCAATATCAATGTATCTGATAAGGCTATTTGAAAATCTGGTAGGAATAAAAGGAGTTAGGATGATCTAAGATCTTTATTTTGTGAATAATTATTCAATTCAAATACATGACTGTTTTTATCTTGTGACTTATATTTAAAAAGAAGTAACATTGGGCAGGGTCCCATAGTTCAGTGGATAGGGCGCTGACCACATAACACTGAGACTGGCAGGTTCAAACCCAGCCCTGGCCAGGTAAAGCACCAATGACAACTGCAACAACCAAAAACTAGCCAGGCATTGTGGCAGGCTCCTGTGGGAGGCTGAAGCAAAAGAATCGCTTGAGTCCAAGAGGTTGAGGTTGCTGCGAGCTCTGACACCAGAGCACTCTACTGAGGGTGACATAGTGAGACTGTCTTAAAAAAAAAAAAAAAAAAAAAAAATGACATTAGATGATCACGTAGATACACCTATTTTTAGTGTCCAGGAAGCCATTTGGTATGAGCACCCCTGCTTTATTTATTTTTAAAAAATTCTCTTAAGGAGCTATCTCCTCCTCCTCCACGCAGTACCAATGAAACAGTCATTCACAGTATCAGAGGGCCAATTGCCGCTCTACTTTTACCACAGCCACTAAATACACTGAATGATTGCCCAAACCCAGAATCATGACACTGGACTCCAACTCAGGAAACAATGCAAGACCTTGTCTCCTCATAAAAAAGTAATTTATAAGAATATAGAAAGGGACCACAGACTTATTTTAAAATCATTCAAATAATAAAATTCAAGTTTTATGGATAATGAGCTAAACGCCAATTTCTAACCTACATTTTTATTTCCTAATCAACACATAGCCATTTCGTGTATTGATTTGGCAACAAGAGTTAAGAATATTGAAGTGTGCAAAGATACTCATCTAAGCATTGTTTATAAGGAAACAGTAGAAAGGAGCTAAATACCCAGTAGTAGGGAATGTTTCATTAAACAACTGTATGGTAATAAAAGCTTCAGGAGAAGTTAGTAGTTGACAAGGATAACAAACTGGAACTTTTATGTAAGGGATAACAATGGTAAATTCAAATATGTATACAGGAAATTTCAAATATATACATACAGATATGTATGTGTGTGTATATCAATACATATCAATTTTATGTCAATAAAAGGAATACAACCAGTGACCCACTAAGAAAATAATGATGCAAATGACAAAGCTATATTTAATTAATTTTTTTGCTATATTTAATTTTAAAAATCACAAGAACAATGTAAATATCTATTAGTAGTAAATGTAAACATTTAAAATGGTATAATTTATAGTTTTCTAAGAGGAAAAAAGTCCGTTAATAATTGCTTAAAACATGGAAACCACCTCATTCTGTCACTGTGAGGATGAAATCAGATATACATTAAATGTCTATTTTGGAGCCTACTTTATAAAGGGTGCTCAAAAAGCAATGCCTTTTGTCATACATAGTGAGATTCCCCTTCTGAAATGTCTGCATACATGCATATGTCAGTCAGTGTCTTCTTTCTAGGTAGAGACAGAAGACTGAGCACACATTCACTGACTTCTGTCCCCCCATGAAATGCCACTGAAATAGAATTAAGAGGATCTGAGACATAAATCTACAGAGGCAGAAAGAATGGAAGAGAGTACAATTATAACACAATTTTAGAAGACAGAAAGCAGAAATAACAGGGCTAAATGCGCTGGCAAGTCCAGAAAGCTCAGGAGCACAAACCTGAGACAAGTACCGATTGGACTAATACCAGCAACCCAAAAAGGCTCAGGAACTGATGGTACCAGTTATCTCTGGGTAACGATTGAGTTAAAACTGAGGATTGGCCAATAGGCTGTGTATGAAGCAGTCAGATTCCCCAGGTCCTCTCCCCAACTTGTACAGCTGGGCAAATGTTCCCCTCCTGACCCAGCAAAAGAACATTTCTTCTTTAGTAAAGTAAAAAATATAAAAATTCTCAAAGTACACAGCACAAACAGGTACACTATGCCAAAAATGAGAGGGAAATCAATACAAATGGACATACTAAATAGCACATCCACTGCCTCCTTCCCAAGCCAGTTATCCTACTCAGCCCTCTCGCATTTAGGCCTTTGGTTCAGGGCAAGAGTTTGAAAAAATCTTCCCTGAGGAAGTCTACCAGCTGAAGAAAGTTTTAAAAATAATAATAAAAAAAGTTTAGCTGGCAGTGCCCGTAGTTCAGTGGGTATGGCATCGGCCAGCTAAACAATGACAACTGCAGCAACAACAAAAAAAAATAGCCGAGTGCTGTGGTAGGCACCTGTAGTCCCAGCTTCTTGGGAGGGTAGGGCAAGAGGATTGCTTAAGCCCAAGAGTTTGACATTGCTGTGAGCTAATAACTTAAACTGATCAATGGCCAAGATTTATTCATTCATTCATTTATTTATTTATTTCTGAGACAAAGCCTCAAGCTGTCACCCTGGGTAGAGTGCCATGGCATCACAACTCACAACCTCCAACTCCTGGGCTCAAGCGATTCTCCTGCCTCCGCCTCCCAAGAAGCCGGGACTATAGGCACCCACCACAATGCCCGGCTATTTTTTGGTTGCAGCCATCATTGTTGTTTGGTAGGCCTGGGCTGGATTCGAACCTGCCAGCTCAGGTGTATGTGGCTGGCACCTTAGCCACCTGAGCCACAGGCACCGAGACCAGGATTTATTTATTGACCCTCATTCTCAAAACACTGTGGAATGTTTTCCACCTAAGTTACTCAACTGCAGTTGTGCACCCTAAATTTTGTGATGTATGCTATATACTAAACATTACACTAAGTCTTCTCACATGAGAAGTCTTCTCATTTATTCCTCAAATAGTTCTTAGGCTCATTTTACAAGGAAAAAATTACAAACTTTCTCACAATGACCAACTAATAAAATCACAGAGCTAAGTTCAAATCCAGGATTTTGGCTCTGTATTAAGGACTCCTCAAAATACCGCTACTTGAAACTCAATGAGATTATCATTAAATGCCTCATTTCCCCCTATATCCTTAAGTAAAATTACCTGTCAATTCTATTACTGAAGTGACACATTTAAACATCCCTAAAATACAACCTGCCCTTTGTAACTTTATGACGCTTTCCCAGATTTAGCTCACCCAATCTGTTCATTCCCATTCATTCTGTTCTAGAGACCAATTTGTGGGATCACATGTCCTGACTTCTGTGACAGATGACTTAACCAATAACCAAATTTCCTTACCTGGGAATAAAAATACTTACAAATAAGATGATCCATGTAAAGTATTTACAACTATCAGGTACTTGCAAGCACAGTAAATTTTGTTTTGAATTTTTTTTACTTACAAGAAAAGTAGCATAAGGTGAATGACGTAATAGGAATTCTTGGGTTCACAAAGTATCCCTAAAGATTAATCAATACCAGCAAAGAAGAATCTAACAAAATTTTATTTTCTTTGGGGCCTTAATATCTCCAAAGGATTCACGTAGGTTACAACATAAAACACAGGTATACGGGCAAAAAATAAGCATGTAGTGAAAAAGCAAATTCTTCTACGTCACATATACCCACATCTTCAAATCCTAACTACCATTTCTGAAATATTTTTCAGAGAAATTATTTTATCTCCTTGGAATAAATTTCCTTTATAACGCTCTTAAAGCACCATAATTTTGAAAAGCAAATGAGACTGCATATCCAAAATACCTGGTACTTGCTGATACTAAAACAAATGTTCTTCCTTTCCCTTCTTTCAACAGCTACAATTAGAGATTCGAACTAGGATAGTGGCAGTAAGAATGGAAAAACAATTTTATAGTGACAAAAGAACACAGAGACTTTGTCAAAGTGTGGAAAACAATTGTGAAATGAGTTTTAAAATAATGTATCAGTTTGTGATCCCGTGTACAATGATGGGCTTAATAATCTGGACTAGTTTTATCATAGCATAGTAAGATAGTCAGAACTTTCCAGTGTTTCCAGACTGAGCGCTCTCTTACAACCAAGGAAACCCCCTCTGATTAGCCACTGATTAGCTTTCCTTAAAACAGAAAAAATTTTTTAATGTTAATAGACCATATGAGAAAAAGAAATTCATTTCATAGAAGAGTCAAGGCCATTATGCTTAAGTACAAATCAGCTATCACCTGGCCCTAGACCTTCCCAGAAATAATGCCTGAACAAGATGGAATTCTTCAAGTGAAGTAGACAGTACAGCAGTAAAGCAAGAGTGAATCCTTAGGAACTTACACAAACTCAACCTGGCCCACTGGCTGTGAGGATTACATTGCTACGACGACAATGGGAGGTCCTAAAAACACAAAGATGCACACATGCTTCTACTTCATGTAAACCCAGGGAGGAGAGGTATAAAAGTTGACATAACTCTAATTACCCATAAAATCTTCAGTTGGTTGCCATTTTTTAATATAGCTTTTTATTTACTTTGACTTCAAGATATGAATCTAGGCTTGGTGCCTGTAGCTCAAGTAGGTAGGGGGCCGGCCACATACACCAGTTTGTAGGTTCAAATCCAGCCCAGGCCAAAAAAGAGCTGGGTGCCTATAATCCCATCTACCTAGAAGGCTGTGGCCAGAGAACTGCTTGGGCCCAGGAGTTAAAGGTTGCTGTGAGCTGTGACAACACAGCACTCTACCCAGGGCAACAGCTTGAGACTCTGTCTCAGAAAAAAAAAAAAAAAGATATCAATCCAGCTAATCTTAATCCAGCGTCTGTACCTTTAAACTGAAAAGTTTTTAAACAGATGTACTGTACATTTAAATACCCAACAGCACTTAAGAATTACAATAAATAAAAAACTAAAGATGTTACTTCACAATAACACTGTAATACAAGTTAGACTTAAAAGTTTATATAATGCTCCTAGTATTCTTGTCAAGTTTAGGTAGTAATGAATCAATAAAAGTAGACAGTTACAGATTACAAGGTTTAACTAACAATATTAGATTAGGCTGAGTTAATATTACCTAAACCTTGACAAGAATACTAGTAGACACTATATAAAATTTTTCCAATAACCAACCAAGTAGAAGGTTCCAACTCCTCCAAAAATGTAGGTTTGAAATCTGAATCTTCTATGAAGATTTAAACAGGAAAAAGATGGTAAGAAACAAGTTTTCTGATTAAGTGTTATAAAAATTAAATGCTGAAAATTACTGTAAACTTGTTTGTCTTTATTTCTCAAAATAGAAAGAAAAGCACTTTAGTATTAACAGCAATCATAATTTGAGAGGGTCATCACCAGTTCTAATGAGATCAATAGTGGCTTCTTGAAGGAGTTTTCTGGGAAAAGGAGAGGGAAGAAGTGCCGGGAGATCTCCAAAGCTGATTCATGAAGGAATATACCTAACACTATGTTTCCTCTGTCTAGTTTCTTTTTCTTTGCTGAACTTATTATTCTCAAATAATAGTTCTTCCTTTCATTAGTAAAATTCAAGAAGGCAATGTTCTTTCCCACTAACCTAAGACCCAGACTAGCATACACAACATAAAAGGTATTCATCTTTAGACTTAGCTCTTTGAAGGCCATGAAATATTACATATGGATGTTTAATTTATATCAGGTTATATTTATTTTATATTTCTATTAACCAAGAATATCTAGTACCAAAAAAAAAGATCTCATGATCATGGCAACCCAAAATTTATAAAGAAAAAGAAAATCACCTCATTACAAATGATAATTTTTTTAACTGGCATAGAAGAAAATCCAACTTTATGTCCCATAAAGGTATTAAGAAATAACTGAAGTATCAGATGCTACAATGCTCAAGAAAAATACTGACACTAAAATGTAATGGTTTAGCATAGTAGTAATAGAAGGGCAGCATTCCTTATCTGTCTCCATAAAACTGCATGTAGTATCAGGTATACTGTTTATGTACATAATTACAGAGACAGTAATACATCTAAGAAATGCCTCAAACTGGGAGGGAACCCCAAAAGAAACCCCAAAAAACCTACCTTGAAAGCATAACTGCTTTTGCCAAACCAGAAATTTTCTTTAAAAAAAAACAGCTCTTTCTGCAAACTTACTTGCTAATTTGGCCTGTAATCCAGAAGGTCCAGGTTTTGATGTCTCTGACTTAGAAGACCCTGGAAGAGACAGTTTTGTTTTAGGAAGGCTAACTTTAGGGCTGAAACGAGCAGCCCAATCAAATTTTGAAGAGCCACCAGTTTTACTCTGTTCCTTTTCCCTGCTACTTCTTCTGGGACTGGGACTGGATGCTGAACGGGAACGCCTGGCCTTGTTCTGGTCTTTTCCTTGTTTCACCCTGGCACCTGGTGGTACAGTGGAGGAGGCCGAGGCTACAGCAGACGAAGAGGAGGAAGTAGAGGCAGCAGAAGACGAATCAGTGATGGTGCTACACCCAGCTTTGGCTGAGGCGGCTGATTTTGAAGCCAGCTTGGTGGGTTTTACAGATCTCTCTTCAGCACCAGCAGACTCAGACCCAGAACCACTCTTTACACAGGAACTCTCTGTCCTCTTTCTTTTTTGACTTCGTGAACTACCAGTGGCCCCACTCTTCCTATTATGTGCCTTGCTGGTTGATGGTGACTGTGTAGATTTCAGTTGTTGTTCCTGGTCTAAATGTCTCTTCTTTGACTTACTATGTGGTTTATTCGTTTCTGAGGGCAATTCAGTATGCTGAAGTGCTTTTGGTTTTTTTGCAGAGCTAGGAGAATTGGTCCTGTTGTAGTCTGGACTAGCACTGCGTTTCACTCCTCGAGAATTGTCTTTCTTAGGCACCTGCCCCGTTTTTTGTCTTTCTGAAGTATTGGCTCTGTCTGGATCCTCTGGTTGTGGAACTATGACAACAGCAGATGATGAACTGCAGCTTCTAAGAGGTTAGATAAGAAAAGAGTTAATAGCCTATTATCATTAAACCAGTCATATATAATAATATTTTTATAACTTCTTAAATCTCTGGAAATAAATGTTTTCAAAAAACTCACAAGAAATTTTCTAGTAAGTCCAGTACTAAATAAACATAGGTTTGCAAAAGTTTCAAGTTTGGAGGGAAAAAAGTGGGTGTAACTTTTGGAATAACAAAATATTTGATGATAAGGGTATTCTTTATCCCAAAATTACTGACACTTAACACTCCTCATTACAAAACATGAACTGAGATTAAAATAAAAAGAAAATTTTGTGGTTCACAATAAGCAGAAATTAGAATACTGATGCTCTATTCACAAACACACCTGCTTTGTCAAAGCTTAGAAGAAATAAGCATTTAACATATGTACATTCAAAGTGAAGGCTAGATATCTTGATATTGTAGTATTATCGAATCTTCACAGTTAACATTCCAAAGACTCCTAGAAATTACATCGTAAAAATCACTGACTTGAACTTAGGCTCAGAAAAATAAAAATTAAAGAAAATGGCAAGATAGCATTTTAGACGCCTAAAAAGGTTTCTTAAACAAAAGAGGAACCTCATAATTCTCTAAGCAGAAAAAAATTCATTGACTTCATTGTCTATGGCATCTTGCACTAATAATTACTGCAACCTAAAAGTTACCCTGGGAGAAGAATGAAACATGTATCACAACATTTTTTAATAACTTGGTTAGTTTTAAATACTATGAAATGATTTGAATGCATATAATTCTGCCTTGAAAATGTGCAAGCAATGTGAAGATTTACCTTTTAGAAAGGTGTCCCCTTGACAGTTCAGAAGTAGTATTAGACTGCACTTTGGGTGCCTTAGAATTAGATTTTCTACTCTCAGGAGGGCTATATCCCTTATGTTTTGCCTGCCCTAAATGTGACCTGTCAGCAGAAAATCAAAACAGAAATCTATCAGGAAACTGAGATGTAAACACACAACTGAAAGTGAAATATTTTTACATTAAAAAAAAAAAGCCTCCCAATTCATTACTGAGCCTACCCTTCCAAATATTTGTAAGATTCCATTATTATTCTATAAATAATCTGGCAAAAAAAAATAATTGCCTCTCAGAGCAAACCCCCTCAATAACTAAAGATTCCTTATTACCAGTTATCGTAATTGTATAGCATTATAATAATTTGCTTAAGCAATAATACATTTTTCAGCGATTTTACTATAAACATTCAAATACGGTACATATTTACAAAAGGCAAATTCAGACTTAAGGTCTGAACACGACTTTTAATACACAATATGACTACAAAAGCTTTATAAATTTAGAGAAAGGCAAATTGCAATTTTTAGTGACGCTGATTTCCAATTATATATTAAAATTTAGGTATGCACAGCAAACAGGTAGATGAACCAATTCTGAAACTGATTTTACACAGAAAATCATTAGAAGCACTTAAGAGTTAATAAACC
Source organism: Loris lydekkerianus (assembly GCA_963574355.1). Lineage (NCBI taxonomy): Eukaryota > Metazoa > Chordata > Mammalia > Primates > Lorisidae > Loris > Loris lydekkerianus. The sequence goes on along the minus strand of CAUYPK010085552.1, from coordinate 18,316 downwards.
TATATGAAATCAATACGATATTTGCTAGAATTTAAAAGTACTGCTCGATAGAAAGTACACCAAAAACTCCTAGTGAGACACAGAACTTAACACAATATGTTCCAAACATATTCAAAAGACTCCACCATTGATAGAATTACATATTTACAATGAATCACATCCTCATGTCAGCATGGTTCTAAAAATTTGAAGAACATGAAGAAACTGTGCTTTCAGTTGTCCTTTTTGAAACCTTTACATAGGCAATAAAAAATAAGCATACATTACATATAACTAGGAAAACCGATATTATACACAGGTGAGATATTAATGTAATAAATGCTATTTATGTAATCCACAGCTAACATCCATCCTCCACATAAAAGAACATAAAATAGAACTTTAAAGCTGCATTAATACCAAAAACATTTTCTTGTTAGAAAACAAACTTTCAGCCTTTCATTCTAAACACTACCTCAATAGAACTTAGAAACAAGTCACTGAAAACCTCACACTATAATTCTAACCGAATCTGAGGTATCATACATGTGCAACTCTCTCTTTCAAAAGAGGGCCTAAGGGCCAGGTGTGGCGGCTCATGCCTATAATCCTAGCACTCTGAGAGGCCAAAGAGGGTGGATTACTTGAGCTCATGAGTTCCAGACCAGCCTAAGCAAAAGTGAGACCCTGTCTCCACTAAAAAACAGAAAAACTTAGGCAAGGGAATTGCTTGAGCCCCAGTCGGAGATTGCTGTGAGCTATGAAGTCAAAGCACTTTACCCAGGGCAACGGCTTAAGACTCTGTCTTAAAAGAAGAAGAAGAAGAAAAAAAAAAAAGGCCTAAGGCTTCTTTCTCTTTTTAGCATCTTTATTTCTTCCTCCATTTTTCCAAGAAATTCAATAATGGCTTCTTAAAAGAAAATAAGAAATTAGCTTCTTAATAATAAAAAATAGTGGTTCAGCGCCTATAGCTCAGTGGCTAGGGTGCCAGCCACATACATGGGAGCTGGTGGGTTCAAACCCAACCCAGGCCTGCCAAACAACAACAACTACAACCAAAAAATAGCCAGGCGTTGTGGCGGACGCCTATAGTCCCAGCTACTTGGGAGGCAGAGGCAGGAGAATCACTTAAGCCCAGGAGTTGAAGGTTGCTGTGAGCTGTGATGCCACAGTACTCCACCGAAGGCTATATATCGAGACGTTGTCTCAAAAAATATATATAAATAGTAATGATAATAATAAATGGTTCCTAGATCCTTATCATTTTCACTTTTACAGTTCTAATCTTACAGAAAAAAATAGTATCTGAAGATTCACAAGATTAGATAACCTACTTAAAAACTGTAGGTGAGTCTTTCAAGTGTCTTAGTCTTCACTTTAGTGGTGAAGTGACAGACACACACATACAAATATACATCCCTTCAATATGCATTTCTCAAGGTGTAGCTAAGCTGAACCTTAAGATTTTTATACACTGTTAATTCCCATTTTTTCCTTCCACTGCAAACTAAACTTTTGCTTTAACCCGTAAACTTATCACAGATTTTATTTCTAAGAGTTGCTTTTGTTGTTGTTTATTTCCACTAAGATTTGCATGTTCTATTCTTTTTTCTTTAAAAATGAGACAATTTTTAACATTCCCTAGTTAATTTAAAGAAGAAAAGTACAAACATTCTGTTTTCAGAGTAATGAATTTAATATCCACAGAATTATATATATATGAATTATGTCATTCAGATACTCTCAATTTTTCTCTTCTTTTTTTTTTGAGACAGAATCTCATCACATCTCCCTGGCTACAGTGCTGTGGCATCATAGCTCACAGCAACCTCAAATTCTTGGGTTTAAGCGATTCTCTTGCCTCAGCCTCCCAAGTACCTGAGACTACAGGCACCCACCACAACGCCTGGCTATTTCTTTTGTTGTAGTTGTCATTGTTGTTTAGCAGACCCAGGCAGGGTTTGAACGTGCCAGCCCCAGTTTATGTGACCTAACCACTGACCTATGTGCATGAAGCCATATTTTTATTTGCTTAATAATTGCTTTAGATTGATATTTTAAGTGAATCTTATTTTCTCTGTCAATTTTTTTTGGTAAAATTTAAAATATTCCTTATTATATCCTTGATAACTTAAAAATCACATTGAACACAGGCTAGGCCCTATGGCTTGTGATACACTTACAGGACTGGCTAAAATATACTTTTTTGTGTGTGTGTGGTTTTTGGCTGGGGCTGGGTTCAAACCCACCACCACCAGCATATGGGGCCGGCACCCTACTCCTTTGAGCCATAGGCGATGCCCTAAAATATACATTTTTAAAAGATCATAAAATGCTCATCAGCTAGGCGTGGTGGCATGTGCCTATAATCACAGCAACTGAGGTGGCTGATGCAGGATGATAGTTGGAGCCCAGTTAAGAGTTCAAGACCACCATAGGCAAGATAGTGAAACACTGACCTATCCTTCATCAAAAAAATCATTACTGTCCTTCTGCCTCTTTGCTCAGGAGATTTAACACATTTTCCATAAGGAACAGTAAACATTTTCAGCTTCATGGACAATATCGTGTCACAAAAGCAGGTAGAGATAATATGCACACAAAGGAGCATGACTATGCTCCAATCAAAATTTATTAACAAAAATAAGACCATGAGCAAGATTCAGCTCATGGGCTATCATTTTTCAACCCTCGCTTAACACAAGAAATAGACAACCAGATGGTACTATAGAATGACAACATGGGGGCCTCCCAACTTGGAGCTTGTTTTATTAAGTACATTTATAAGTTATTAACGCTTAGAAATAATCAAAGTAAATCTCCATAAGATAATGCTGTCCAATCTGGAACAGCCAATTACAACATCACAACACACAGAGAAAAAGGAGCCTTGGGTGCAGTGAGCTATAGGTTACTAAGGTAGCTAATGAGCATTTAGCTCATTTTACCATCTTCTTCATTTATCAAGTCTTAATACTTAAAAAAAAAAAAAAAAAAAAAAAAAATTGAGACAAAGTCTCATTTTGTCACCCTCGGTAGAGTGCCCTGGCTTAATAGTTCACAGTAACCTCAAACTCTTGGGCTCAAGTGGATTCTCTTGTCTCAGCTTCCCGAGTAGCTGGGACTATAGGCACCCACCATAACGCCCAGCTATTTTTAGAGACGGGGTCTCCCTCTTGCTCAGGCTGGTCTCGAACCCGTGAGCTCAGGTAATCCACCCACCTCAGCCTCTCACAGTGTTCGAATTATAGGCATGTGCCACCACGTCTGGCTCTTAAATTTTATTAGAAAGCATAATCTTTTTTGAGATTTAGTAAGATTTGTACCCACTATAAGTCAAATGTGTAGAATAGCATAGTAAAATTCATGATAAACTCTTAAGTAGCACTAAAAGAAGCCTATTCAGTAAATTATAGCACAAAGACTGTGTATGTGCTCAGGAGCTCCTAAGACATATGAATGTTTCTGAAAAATACAAAACAAACAGAAAGAAAAAAATAAAGTCCCTCATGTTTCTGCAAAAGCACCCACCAAAAATAACAGGACTAACGGTAAAAATAAGATTGAGCACAGAGCACTCAAACTTGTGTTATTTTGTAATGAGAATCCTAACAAAAACATCAACTTTAAAAAGATTAAATCTCTAGTAGCATTTGCACTAATAATCAGTAAGTACACCCTTTGGAGTCTTATTTTTATATTTCCTCCCTTAAGTTTTCATATTTTAAAGACACTTTAAAGGCTTGGTGACTATAGCTCAGCAGCTAGAGTGCCAGCCACATACACTGGAGCTGGCAAGATCGAATCCAGCTCAGGCCAGCTAAATAACAATGACAACTACAAAAAAATAGCCAGGTGTTGTGATGGGCGCCTATAGTTCCAGCTACTTGGGAGGCTGAGGCAAGAGAATTGCTTAAGCCCAAGAGTTTGAGGCTGCTTTGAGCTGTGATACCAGGGCACTCTACCCAGGGTGAGATAGTGAGAATCTGCCCCCCCCAAAAAAAAAAAAAAAAAAAAAAAAAGACACTTTAATAAGACTTAAGCTTCAACAATATTAAAAACACAATTCTCAGTTAGACTTTCCTTTTTGTCACCCTCTTTCTTTATAACCATAAGAGTAAACAGCTTTCAGCTTCCTGAGAGTGTTTTTGATAGTACAAATGTTCCAGAAAATACTGGACTATTTCCTTCACTAAATGATTTATTTAAATCATTTCTGCAAGATGTGCCAAATTTTTTGGTAACACCTTCATATAGAGGGTGTCTGAAAGATCACCCATAAAGTTGCCATACGTAGAGAAAATGGGAAATGGTAGCAAAATGGAAAATGGCAGCAAAACGTACCTTTATTTACAAAATAGTCATTACAAAATTTTACAAAGATGTGGCCAACACATAGACAATACAATATTTTATAAACATTTTATAAAATCACATCTCCATATCAGTGTAAATTTATATAGACAATTTTTATGCGTTTATATTTTATACACACAATAACATCGTTTTGTCTTCTAAAAATTAAATTTTTTTATGCTAGTGCTTTTGTCTTGGTGAAAAAAAATTTTAATATTTTAAAATGCTATAAAATGTGTATTTTAAAAAAGCCAGTGATTTTCAATAATCAAGGCAGACTGCCCATTTTAAACTACTTCAAATAAAAACCTCACTAACATTACCTGTAAAATGTATTGATTTATATTTAATTCTTAGTAGAATGGGAGTGTGTGATGTTCTGTGATCACAAAACAGAAGTTTGACTAGTCTTACCAATTTTCCCATATTTAGTAATGGTGAACCTCTAGCCCATAAGCCAAGCAGTCCTAACTACCTTAGGAGGCTGAGGTGGGAGGATCGCTTGAGCCTTGAGGTTTGAGCCTACGGTGAGCTATGATTATACCAATGCACTGTAGCCCAGATGACAAAACAAGAACTTATCTCAAAAGAAAAAAAAAAAAAAAAAAAAAGAGTAAAGCAATGTTTCTCAAGAGCAGTAGCACTGCCCCTATGGAGCATTTTGGAAATACATGGTAGAGAACAGCAGTGCTACTGGTAGATGTGGACTAGAAGGCAGAAGATAGCAATAAAGCGAACCACCAGACACAATAAAGAACTGTCCCATAACCCATATATTTCATATAGCCTTGGTAGTATTTGAAGACCTTATGAAAAAAAAAAACCTAAAATGTCACAGTGACATAAGGTGAAAAGCATACCTGTAATTTCTGTTTAGATTTGTTTTGTATGGCTCATATAGGTTAAATTTTTTAGGAATGCATGTAAATAAATAAATGATTATACGGTATTTGTTTTTTTTTGCAGTTTTACCAAGAGTCCAAGAGTCATGCACTATTTTTAAAATCTATGATGAAAATGCCACTTACGGCATCTAAGTCTATAATAGCTGTCATAGTCACTGAACTCAAATAGAGATGCAAGCATCTGAGTACTCTATCATCTTGTGTTACTATACGCAAGGATTTACCTACCAGGATCTTATTTTGTTAGCAATTGTTTTCCTTTTGTTTCTTTTTATCTTTGTAAAATGCTAATGCATTATATTGCTATTTCTAAACTGTGTGTAAGCAGGCATTTTATTTATTTCAAGATATGAATGAGGCATAAAAATAAGGATATTTACATTGTATTATATACATCATACATAGTGGGCACTGAATCTCATGAAGTTGAGGACCTCTGTGCTAATCATTTCAACAGACGTTAAGTTTATCATATATCAAACATACGCAAGCCACAACAAGGCATACAAATTCAGATAACATACAGTATGCTCCCTGTACTCAGAGGTCAAAGTCTCATAAAACAAAGTGATCTACCAGGTGCTCTCCTAAAGTTGCCAACAAAGGAATTTTACTTTTAGCAATAGAATACAAAGTTATAGACACATAGCATTTAAACCTGGCCTAAAAGGATGAAAAGCTGAGGAAAAGAGTATGCAGTGAGGCAAAAGGAACAGATTTATGTGTTCAACCACATGAGTATACTGAGTATGGGTGAATAATTTACCATACTTACTTGATTGTGGGGAAAAAATGTTCGGTGGCTGAGGGACTGAATGGTATCATAACTGCAGGAAAATACAGGCCCCCAAAGTGAACCAACCGTACAGGTTAATTTTTTTTTTTTTGCTTCTACATTTCACAAAGTAGCTAGGGAGAGGTAGGGGTAAAAACACTGATATAAACAAAATGTAATTAGTCATAGATGAGTGATACAGTATGGAGTACCTCATGAACTACATTGGCCGTTATAAATACCTGAGTAAAAATGTAACATGGCCACTCATTAAATATTTTTAAGGTGCTGATAATGTGATAAGCTTATATTATATAAGCTCATTAATTATATTATCTATAAGCTTGTATTAAATCTGTTGTCTAACTTAATCTTCAAATGACACCCGAGGTAGATACCATTCCCATTCCAAGGATGCAGAAAATGAGGCCTGCCACACATAAACCAAAGTAGAAAGTGAGACTGAGCAACTGAGCACAGCATTCAACTCCCTGACTCTGCAGCCCAAAACTGTAATCTACAGACTCAGCGATCAAAGTAAAAGGTCTACAACTATAGGAGAACCTCCTCAGTTGACCATCTCCCAACACTGTCCACCTCTTTAAACTGACCTAATTTTCATAGACCTGACATCACATGCACTAGGACAGTAGGGCTAGTTTCTTATGATGGTCACCTCCCTATGCTGATCAGTTTGCAGTCCCTTTGGTGGTCAGCTTAAAGAGATTCTACTGTATTGAATTTTTCTTACCCATGCTGGTATTTCGGTCCCTAGTTGTACACAGGATCAAAATAAATGGCTTAAAGCTTTAGAGATGGTATATGAGAAAAAGGTAAGAAAGCACCACTTTTTTTTTTTTTTTTTTGGCAGTTTTTGGCTGGGGCTAGGTTTGAACCTGCCACCTCTAGTATATGGGGCCGGCACCTTGAGCCACAGGTGCCTCCCTCTGAAAGCACCACTTCTAATCTTCTAAAAAGGAAAGCTTTACTTTCTTTTCTCACTGTATTACAAGAAAATAGCCTTCTGAATGTAATACTAAAAGCTTGCTGTTCAGACAGTGTAAGATGCATTTGTACATATTCATGATTTTTAGTCAAACTGAACCCTTCTAGGAAGACATTCTGAAATTGAGGAAGCACTTGTAAAAATGGTTTGGAATATGAAAAAAATGAAAGGAAATCCTCAGTGAAAGATAAAAATCCATGGTAGCTGACAACATCTTACAGGTTCCTAATATGTTAATGTGATTTTTTTAGACTCAATTGTACATTTATTGTTTAAAACAAAAAATATATATAACTAAGAAAATAAAAACACATAAGCTCTTATTCTGTAGGCTCAAGAAAGAATTTAACATGGGTACTGTTAAGAATCAAGTGTTCAGGGTGGCTCATGTGGCGCAGTGGGTAGGGCGCCGGCCCCATACACCAAGAGTGGCGGGTTCAAACCCAGCACCACGCAAACTGCAACAAAAAAAATAGCCAGGTGTCCTGGCAAGCGCCTGTAGTCCCAGCTACTCGGGAGGCTGAGGCAAGAGAATCGCCTAAGCCCAGGAATTCAAGGTTGCTGTGAGCTGTGTAATGCCATGGCACTCTAAAAGTGAGACTTTGTCTCCACACACACACACATCCCCCCCCCCCCCAAAAAAGAATTAAGTGTTTATAACTTCCAACTAGAGAAAAGTAGCCTCTGTTCTTCCTTAGACCAAGGCAATCATACCAATGTTTAATACAACACCAAAAATCCGGTCTCCTGGCCCTAAATCATGATGGGACACCAATCTTCTACACTTTACCAAAGCAGCATGAAAAGTGAAAGAGTATGTCCACACATGGTTCTGGAGCTAAAACTCCAGGCTGCCTAATCATAGCAATCATATTTACTATTACTGAAAAGAAGCAAGCATGAGTTACTTGGCCAATTCTAGTATAAATCTTTTTTAAAGTGGTTCAAATTCAACATATTGAAGTCATTTTCACATCACACCATGTCTCCCCATAACATTCTCCTTCTCCCAATAAGCTTGAACCTCCATCAGACCGAGCAAGGGAAAGGATAAAAAGGAACAGAAGGAAAAAGAACATAAAAGGAAGGCATCCATACCAGTTAATTAGGAGAACCCAGAGAACACCACCAGCCCAGTGGCTATGCTTCACACTAAGACTTTAGGGAAACAAAGTATCATAAAGATACAAATAAGAATGCAAACTAATATTTAAACAATCTGTAATACCTGTATCACAAGTACTCTATTTCTGAGACTGGAAAAAAAATATAGGCCATGTCAAAGTGAAAATTTTTTAAATTAGTATTTCAATGAGAAGATGTGGCAGATGTGTATAGAAGGCAAACATTTTAAAAGAACAGTATGATCAAAAATAAAACTGCAAGATGTCTTAAATAATAATTATCTCGATTTACTAAGAATTGAGTAAAAATCAAGTTTTGGTTTCTAAAAACAGCAGGTCTGACTTAAGTTTGATACTTTACATGACTTTTTGCAGTATTACTCTTCTTTCAAAAATGGACTTAATAAAAAGGAAATTAAACTGATGGTGCACTACAGCTTGTCTTGTGTGTGTAGCTTCATTATTTCACTAGAAAGCACCCTAATCCAAATATAGTATGTCTTCTTCCCAAGTTTCTTTGGAATATTAGAAAAATAGAAAACAGGCCCAGGTGCATGGTCCCACACCTGTAATCCTAGCACTCTGGGAGGCCAAGGCGGGTGGATTGCCTGATTTCATGGGTTCGAGGTCAGCCTGAACAAGAATGAGACCCCACCTCTAAAAAATAGCTGGGTGTTGTGGCGGGCACCTGTTGTCCCAGCAACTTGGATGAGGCAAGTTGAATCGCTTAAGCCAGTGGTTCTCTACCTTCCTAATGCCGTGATGCATTTTCATTGTTACAAAGGGGTCCCAAACCACAGGTTGAGAACCACTGGTACTAAGCCCAGGAGTTTGAGGTTGCGGTGAGCTGTGACCGTCAAGGCACGCTACCAAGGGTAACAAAGCGAGACTCTGTCTCAAACAAACAAACAAAAAAAAAAAAAAAAATAAGGAAAGAAAATGAGAAAACATTAGAATTAGAAAATATAAAAACTGGAAATATCAAAAAAAAGGAAAATCAATCTTTTTCTTTGAGACAGTCTCACTATGTTGCCCTCAATAGAATACTGTGGCGTCACAACTCACAGCAACCTCAAACTCTTGGGCTTGAGCAATTCTCTTGCCTCAGCCTCCCAAGTAACTCTATGACTACAGGCACCCACCACATGCTCGGCTACTGTTTTTGTTGTTGTTATAGTTATTGTTGCTTTTATAAGGCCTGTGCTGGGTATGAACCTGCCAGCCCCGATGTATATGGCTGGTGCCCTAACCACTGACCTATGGGCACTGAAAATCAATAATCTTAGTATATTTATAATTTATAATTATGTGCAAATGAAACCAGTCCTAGAGAAGAAAACTTTCTAAAAGAATAAATAATATTTGAACATATACTCCTTAAGCCAGCAAGTCTACCTGTAATAACCTAGCTTAGAGAAAGACTAGTACAAGTATACACTACTAATAAGGATGTTCAGGTGTATTTACTAGAGGAAAATCTTAAAAGCAACTGTCATGAAAAGAGAGGAGTAGTTACAGTTTAATAATTTTCCATTTATTCAAATAGCAAAATAAATGAGGCTTGCTCTTGACAGGTATTAGTATGTTAAAAAGTGCCTATGAGGCTTGAGACCTGTAGCTCATGCAGCTAAGGCACCAGCCACATACAGCAGAGCTGGCGGGTTCGAATCCAGCCTGGGCCTGCCAAACAACAATGACAACTACAACCAAAAAATAGCCAGGTGTTGTGGCTGGCACCTGTAGTCTCAGCTACTTGGGAGGCTGAGGCAAGAGAATCACTTAAGCCCAGGAGTTGGAGGTTGCTGTGAGCTGTGATGTTACAGCACTCTACCCAGGGCAACAGCTTGAGGTTCTAGCTCAAAAAAAAAAAAAAGTGCCTATGATGTGGCAAGTCACAACACAGTATGTAAAATGATTCTATCCTTACAGAGAAAGAAATGAACCAAAATACAAAACCGTCATAAATGTCCTCTTTTTCGAAAATATTTCAATCTTTTAAGAGTCAGTAAAATTCTGTACCTTCTATAAACTTTTCTTTAATTACCCTGATAAATGTACAGGACTTACAAAGTTGAATGCTACATTTCCTACCAATGTATGGCATTTATCTTATAATGTGTAATTCCTATCTTGCCAACTAAAACTTCTCTAAGCCAAGAGACTAGAAGTAAAGTTTTTACATAATAAACGGATAAATATTACGGGAATAAATGAACAGGTGAGCTCCCTTGGATAGTGGTGGAAAGGGAGATAAATAACATAAGCAAAGGTACTAGTACATTTACAACAGAGTATTCTCAGGCAGATTTCACTCAAATCTCTTTTTTCAATGTTTTACTCTTATTACTAGAGAAACCAATAAAATACTAACATCAACAGATGTCATCAATAGAGCAATGACCAAAAGCATTCTTTTTCTTGATGATTGCAATGTAAATTGAAGGTAAAAAAAAAATTAACATGCAAGAAATTGATCAGAAGGAAAACTTCCTCTGACCCAGTAATTTCACTTCAGGTTCCTGAGGGGAAATTACTGGGTCAAAGGAAGTTTTTTTCTTGCAAGCATTAAAATATAAGCAAAAAAAATTTCCACTGCAAGAATCTATCCAAAAACTGACAAATTATGGAAAATATTATATATTAATTCAGTGAATTAAGTGATCATTTGTAATAATTACCAAAAGATCACAGTGACATGGATAAATGCTCGTAAGGATACTGAGGACATTAGACTGTATATACAGTGTAACTACACGATAAATTGTATTTTAAACACAGACATAAAGGAAAATGTTAACTCAGACTTATCTTTGGATAGTAATTATTTTCTTTTTGTGTTTTCCTGTGTCCCATTCCCCTGAAATAAGTTTTTAAGGAAGAAGAACACACCAAACTATTTCTTTCCATATAATTAATGGTGGTTTAAAATAATCTCTGCTCTGAAAACTATTAATAAAAATAAAAAACTAAGGCTCAGCACCTGTGGCTCAAGCAGCTAAGCCAACAACCACATACACCTGAGCTGGCAGGTTCAAATCCAACCTGGGCCCGCCAAACAATGATGGCTACAACCAAAAAAATAGTCGGGCGTTGTGGCGGGTGCCTGTAGTCCCAGCTACTTGGGAGGTTGGGGCAGGAGAATAGCCTGAGCCCAGGAGTTGGAGGTTCCTATGAGCTGTAATGCCACAGCAGTCTACCCAGGACAACAGCTTGAGGCTCTGTCTCAAAAAAAGAAAAAAATTAAATTAAATTAAAATAAAATAAAAAGCTAGGCTCAGCATCTGTGGCTCAAGCAGCTAAGACACCAGCCACGTACACCTGAGCTGATAGGTTCAAATCCAGCCCAGGCCCAAACAACAATGACGGCTGCAACCCAAAAATAGCCAGGTGTTGTGGTGGGCACCTGTAGTGCCAGCTGCTTGGGAGACTGAGGCAGAAGAATCACTTGAGCCCAGGCATTGGAGGTTGCTGTGAGCTGTGGTGCCACAGCACTCTCTCCAGGGCAACAAATTGAGGCTCTGTCTCAAAAAAAAAAAAAAAAAGGGCTATATAATGTGTGTTTCTCACTATTAGGCTTATACTGAGCAGTCAACAATTGTTAAAACTTTTGGAGGCAAATTTTTAAATTTATTTTTTAAATTTTTTTTAAATACAGAGTTTCATTTTGTCACCTTTGGTAGAGTGCTATGGAGTCACAGCTCACAGCAACCTCCAGCTCCTGGGCTTAGGCAATTCTCTTGCCTCAGCCTCCCAAGTATCTGGGACTATGGGAGCTGGCCACAACGCCCAGCTATTTTTTGTTACAGTTTGGCTGGGGCCAGGTTTGAACCTGCCACCCCCGGCATATGGGGCTGATGCCCTACTCACTGAGCCACAGGTAACTGCCCTGGAGGCAAATTTTTTAATAGCAGTGGAAAGTAGGGTTGAACTGAATTTAAGCATCTCTGCTCATCATTCAAAAATTTCAGACAGATTATAGTGAAAGGTAAAAATAAAACCATAACAGAACAGAGAAGAAAAGTCTATGCTTGAGAAGGCCAAGAAATATGAATAGACTTGATTATATAATTTTTAAAACTTCAATAAAATGAAAATAAAAATAAAACCAGGAAAAAATACTTTTCATGTTAGTAGGCTGACACCTTTACATAAGGGCAACAAGCATCTTAACCAGGGATGGTGGCATGTGCCAGTGACTCAGATGGCTAAGGGGGAAGGATCCCTTAAGCCCAGAAGTTAAAAGCTGCGGTGAGTTATGACACACCAGCCTAGGTGACAGGAAGAGACACCATCTCAACAACAACAACCACAAAAAAACAGAACTCATAAATTAAAATGATCAATATGTGCCAAAATTTCCAATTCTACAGTAATCAAAGAAATACTACCTTTAGCCAAAGAATACTGAGCTCCTCCCCCAGAGCTACCCCTCAAAGTCTTCTTTTAAAAATGGTATGTCGGGCTGGGCATGATAGCTCATTCTGGTAATCCTAGCACACTAATAAGCAAAGACTGGAGGCTCACATGAGCTCAGGAGTTCCGAACCACCCTGAACAAAAGTGAGACCCCCATTTCTACCAAAAATAGAAAAATTAGCTGGATGTTGTGGTGGGCACCTGTAGTCCCAGCTACTTGGGAGGCTGAGGCAAGAGGACTGCTTGAACCTAGGAATTTCAGGTTGCTGTGAGCTAGGCTGATGCCACTGTACTCCAACTTGGGCAACACAAAGAGACTCTATCTCATTTATAAACAAACAAACAAATAAATAAATAAATAAAGATGTTATGATTGACCAGGTGCAGTAATTCACACCTGTAATCCCAGCACTCTGGCAGTCCAAAGGGAAAGATCGCTCGAGGCTAGGAGTTTGAGACCAGCTTAAGCAACAGAGCAAGATGTTGTCTCTACAAAAACCAGAAAACTAGCTTAGCTGGGTATAGTGGAGTAGGTCATTACTACCAGCTACACAGGAGGTTGAGGCAAGAGGATGGCTTATGCCTGCATGCAGTGACTTATGATCAGTATGTTCTACTAACTAAAATTTAGAGAAATGAACATTCTTGTGAAATATTACTACAACTATAAATTGGTCCAATCTCAGCAATCTGTTAAAAGTCTTCAAAATATTCATACCTTTAGATCCTATAAACCTATTTTCAGGAATCTGACTTGATAAAAACCAGAATCACTTTCAAACAGAACAGGTATAACAGAATTTTTTGTAGCCAAAAATAAGGGGGCAGGGGGTAAAAATTATATGCCTAGATTTAAATCATGTGCTTTTCCATCAAAGAAAATCATAAAGCCATTTAATATTTCCTTATGAAAGAATGTTACAAAATTTTAGAAAATAAGGCTGGATACGGGGGCTCATGTTTATAGTCCTAGCACTCTGGAAGGCTGAGACAGGTAGATTGCTTGAGCTCATGGGTTCAAAAACAGCCCAAGCAAAAGTGAGACCCTGTTTCTAAACATAACTGAGCATTATGGCAGGTGCTTATAGTCCCAGCTACTTGGGAGGTTGAGGCAAGAGGATTACTTGAGCCCAGGAGTCTGAGGTTGCTGTGAGCTATGATGCCATAGCACTCTACCAAGGACAACAAAGTGAAACTCAGTCTCAAAAAAAAAAAAAAACTCAGAAAATACATCAAAGGATAGCAGCTGGTTACTATGCTATATCATTCCTATTATTTTTATATTGAGTAGACATATAGAAAAGACTATAACATAGAAAATATAAACCATGGTATTGCTGAGTGGTAGTATTAAAATTATCCAATTTTCCTTGATTTTCCCTGAAACTTTCCAATTTTCTACTCTCAATAAACACGGCTTTTGTAATAAAAAAAGTTTGTTGAGAGGGCAGTGCCTGTGGCTCAACAGAGTAGGGCACTGGCCCCATATGCCGGAGGTGGCAGTTTCAAACCCAGCCCCGGCCAAAAACTGCAAAAAAAAAAAAATTTGCTGAAAAAACTATCACTACAGCAATCTAAAGAAAAGTTGCTATAAATTTTAATTCAATTCCACCACTGCCAATAGAAACAAAAAGCAGATGGTATAACAAAAAGTTACAGCATTGCCAGGAAGGAGGTTATAGCCTACAAATACCTGTGCTGATAGTGAAAAGGGCTAGGAAGTATCCCTGAGAGCAAGGCAACACAGAGAAGCAGTGGAAGACAGTGATTTCCTAAAGAAGAAAAAAGGAACAGAAAAAAGAACAGATCAACTATAGTAAAAAAATAAAATAAAAAATTAGAGGCACAGGGAAAAAAAACATAACAGAAGAGAGTAAGATGCACAGTTCAATTACTGACAGTGATGAAGGTCAAGTAAGAAATAGCAGAGGGAACAACCAGAAGAGTTGAATATATCCCAAAGATTCTACTTTCTGTTATCTTAAAGATGAATATAAACCATTCTTTTAAAAAAGGTAAAGTGACCTTGAATTGAGGAAAAAGGCAGGAATGGTCACTAGAAACAGGCTACACAAAGAAGACAGCTTAATGTAGGTTAGGAAGAAAATAAAGTGGATCAAAAATGAATTAATTAAAAAATTCTAAGAGGAAAACCTGCTTAAATTCAAAACTGAATGAATCAATACTCTTCTACTATAAGTACTTTATACCCTCTTCTAAATCCTTTATTACATATACCAAGTGGTGTGGGCAGAGAAAACAGTTTGTCATAATAAAAAGAATCTCTGACTTTAGAGTCCAGAAGTCTGGATTAAAAAAAAAAAAAAAAAAAAAGAGGTCTGGAATTAAGTTTTGACAATGCAGTAGTTGTATAAAGCTAAGCTTCTACATTTATAAAACAGAGATCATATAGTACAGAGTTTCTAGGTGTCTCAGTTAAAACAATACGTATAATAATTTTTTTAACTTAAAACCTTCTACTCATGCTGTTGCAGTAGCTGCCATTATCATGATTTGAATCACTGTCACTATAAATACTTTTACAAACTCAAGCTCATTGTTTTCAGGAAAGAAAAGCCATAATAAAAGCATTTTACTTCAGAAAACTTACATCACATGTAGAATATGAAAACATACTTGTAATTTTTCTCTCCCAATTGATCCCAATCCTCTCAGTCCCAAAAAATCCCTGAGATGTTTTTTCTTTTTTCTTTTTTTTTTTTTTGAGAGAGTCTCACTTTGTCACCCTTGGTAGAGTGCCATGGTGTCACAGCTCACAGCAACCTCAAACTCTTGGGCTCAAACCTTTGTTTTACATCAGCCTCCCAAGTAGCTGGGACTACAGGGACCCACCACGATGTCTGGCTCTTTTTAGAGATGAGGTCTCGCTCTCAGGTCTCAAACCTGTGAGCTCAGGTAGTCTACCCACCTCAGCCTCCCAAGTGCTGTCTCGCTTTCAGGTCTCAAACCTTTGAGCTCAGATAGTCTACCCATCTCAGCCTCCCAAGTGCTGGAATTACAAGGGTAAGCCACTGTGCCCAGCCCCTGAGAGGTTTTTGAGAGATTAGATAATTGCTAGGATAGCACACACCCTATAGGGTGTTCTAAAGTCAGTCTGGCATTTGTTGAGTAGGTCTTCAAAGTTCCTGCCAGTCTTAAGATTCCATCATGAGCAAAAAGAGTCAAGCCAAGAAAGCAAAATGATATTCAGATAAGCCATTATCTTCCCCCACTCCAGAGACTAAGAAATTACATAGGAATCTGTCCAAGAGTCCACATGCGTAACAACTTAAATAGTACAGCGTTAAACATGATAGGTCTTATCAGTTAGTGTTTCTGTACTTACACCTCTCCCCTGCAAAGATTTTATAGTTTACTAGATAATGCATCAGGTAATCCTGTTAGAATTTAGCCATTATTTATTGCAAACTCAACATTCATCCTGAGATTAGAGACCTAGGACTTGCAAGCAGAATTCTTATTTTATCCAGAGTAACAATCCTTCACTAAATCAGACCTGGCATTTGACTTTCAAGTGAATTCATCTCATTCTTCACATTACCTCATCTTACAACTAATCCAACTAAAAAGACAAACACCAGACCACTAAAAACCTGGTAAGACAATTGATTTGCTAACAGAGACTGCATCAATATCCTGTCAGTATCTTTAATGTTGTCAAAATGTACAATGAGGAAAAAATGGGCAAAAGCCAAAAATCAAAATGCAAGTTCTTAAAATAAATGAAGCTTCCTTTTGCAATAAAGTTATCATTCAGTCAAGATATACATAAGGAAAAGGACCACAAATGGTTGAAATATGTATTGTAGCATATATTTAAGACGAGAAAGGGCAAACAAAACACGACATGTCACATGCTAACAATCCGAAATTAGGTTTTTGCAAATGTCAGTGACTGAGAATTATTTTTTTGAGCTTGCCACATTTAAGGAAAGATTTAGGATTTGCTTTGGATTCTAGTGTTCTTTGTGTTACTTGGCTCAAAAATTAGGAAAAATTACTCATTGACAGTAAGCCACTCAAGTTTTAGTCCTCACAATAAAGTTTTAAAATATTTTCTTAGTAACAATTCCTTTGCAAATTACAACGTAATACATACCTTCCTCCTATTGAGTCGTCTTGTGGTTGGGCCCCGGCAGTGTTCCTCTGTGAACGTCGCAGTGACCCCCCTGGATTGTTATTAGGCCGGTTGGACATTGGCACCTCTCTCTTGAAGGGACATACCCTTTCTAGACACTACCATTCACTAGAAGAAAAGAATAGAGAAAACATATCAGATGTACATGCTACAATACAAAAAAGAAATGAGGGGCACTAAAGGCAATGAAGAAACTTTATGCCAAGTATTTAATCTTACAGCTTTCACCAATGCTGCACTGTCTTACTAAACCGTGAAGTATGATTGATTAAAGTGTTACAAAATGTCAGAAATATAACAAATCCAAGGCATGTGGTCCAGAACCCAGCACACAAAATTAATTTAGATTTTCATGGAATCTCCAGAAATTCTTTCTCAGCTCAAAGAAAACACACAGTAGGAGTAGAGATATGTCTTTATTTCCACACTTCTAATATTGCACATAAATAAGCATTACATCTAAAATCAAAACACCTTGGCTCAAACCTTGTGATAAAACAGGTATTAAAGGGAGTTCACCTTCGTCTTACAGCCTCTAACCTTGGATTCCTCAGCCACATTATAAAATATGTGTCATGCTGCCTTCACAGTATTAGTATGAAGAACAAATGAAAATAGTCCCAGTTTGCATTTTAATAACAATTCTGCTGGCTTAGACAACTTAATCTCTGGATTTCAGTTATCTCTTCTATAAAATCAATATATTACCTACCTCACAAAGTTACCAGCAACAAGAAATTGAGGAAGTATTTTTGTAAGTGCTAACAACTTAGCTCGAAACAGTTCTTAACTAATTCGAACGTTCTTTCTACAAGAAATTTAATTATTGTACAGATGATGGGCTGATACTCAGAAAATCAGTATTATTGATAAATAAGCCAAAATTACCATAATAGGAAGAATTTTAATTTGTACAAACCAGATCCTTCACCATTTTGCATAAGCCTCCAGTTAAACTCAAAGTAAAATTCTTTCATTACTTACTGTTTACTGAGGAAGGGAGACAAATGATCATACAACATTACAGAAAGTAGTGCCAAAGAGAATGCAAATTAATCATGACTAAATTTATCACTGTACAGGACTTTATTAGGTTCCTAAAATTCCTAATGTTACACACTGTAACAAAAAAAAATAGGTTTTCTTTTCAGAGTTAACATGTTGACCCAATTCAGTAGAAAATGACTGTTTCTTTCTTTTGCATGTGCCCAAATCAATTAATATACTAAAGAAACTTTAATAGGAAAGTTCAAATTACTCATGTACCTATATACTCGAGTATAAGCCGAGTTTTTTCAGCACAAAATTTGTGCCGAAAACCCAGAACTTGGCTTATACTCGGGTCATACAGGTTATTTGATTTGGTGCACACGCACCTAATCAAATGCACGTAGTCTCCAGTTGTCTTCTGCCGTCTGCTTGAGGGGGCGGTGCTTCAGCTCAGTCCACAAGTCCTGGCTGAGCTGAAGAGGTAGGCGGCTGAACTGAACTGTATTCCACTGAACTATTTAACCCACAACTATATAACCCACAGATGGATTACCTGTTAAGCTACGGTTTTCTGCACTTAAAGTCGTTGTTGCTAGTTTACAGTTTT
>CAUYPK010085550.1:0-20618 GCA_963574355.1 Loris lydekkerianus | reverse complement strand
CCTACACGTTTTGTTTGAACGTCTGCTTTCAGCTCTTTTGGGTTTATCTCCAGGAGTGGGGATTGCTGGGTCATAGGGTAATACTGTGCTTTTCTTTATATCTTAAAATAAACTTTTTTTTTTTTTTTTTTTTTTTTTTTTTCAGTTTTTGGCCAGGGCTGGGTTTGAACCTGCCACCTCCGGCATATGGGGCTGGCGCCCAATTCCTTTGAGCCACAGGCACTGCACTTTTTAAAAAAATTTTTATTTGGACAATGTTTTACTATGTCACCCTTAGAGTGCTATGGTGCCACAGCTCACAGTAACCTCCAACTCTTGGGCGATTCTTGTGCCTCAGCCTTCCAAATAGCTGGGACTACAGGCACCTGCCACAACACCTGGCTATTTTTTTGTTGCAATTGCGTTATTGTTTAGTTAGCCTGGGCTGGGTTCGAACCTGCTAGCCTCGGTGCAAGTGGCCAACACCATAACCACTGCAGTAGGCGCCAAGCTGAAAGAGCCTAGTCACCAGGTTGAGTGACTAATGTGTTGCTCTCAGTTTATCCTGACAGTAGCTCTTTGAGGTTTGTGACAGAATGGTCCCCATTTCACTGAAGGTAAGACTGGCTTAGGCAGTAGCTGGAGGCCAACTTAGGTGCTTGAGCTCACACCTCAGGATCAGGTTGGAACCAGAGACTGTAGCAGTGCTGTCACCCTGATGAGGTTTTGGGCCAGGTAGGCAGAAGGGAGAATAACTTCAGTACCCACTCATGGACATTCAATGTGGATCTTGTCCTGCCTCTGAGCAGCAGCATTTGGCTGTTGCCTTGGCTGGGTGATGTGTTTTGTGAAGGAGGCAGGATATCTGAGGTTTTGGAATTGTGTGTATTTCAATACAGGTGTGCTTGCTCTAGTGAGGATTGGTTGGGTGTGTTGGATTGTGACCAAGTCTTTGCTTTTTTTTTTTTTGAGACAGAGTCTCACTATGTCGCCCTGGGTAGAGTGCTAGCAACCTCAAGGTTTAAGCGATTCTCTTGCCTCAGCCTCCCAAGAAGCTGGGACAACAATGCCCGGCTATTTTTCTTTTGCAATTGTCATTGTTGCTTAGCTGGCCCAGGCTCGGTTCAAACCCGCCATCCTTGCTGTACGTGGCTAGCGCTGTAACCACTGTGCTACAAGCGCCAAGCCAATTCTCTGCATTTCTGAGCCCTTTTCCTCAGCCGCACTACTTTTCAATTCCTTTGGAACCAGCTGCTCATGAAGTCTGGGCCTCTAACCCCACTGTCCACCTCCTATTCTGTTTCAGAGCTGCTTTGTCTCTAGAGCAGGGTTTATGATTGGTTAAAATCTATGCCCCAAGTCAGTGGCATCAGAATCTTTGAGACGCAATTGATCTAAGCATCAGCTTAAGTTCCCTGTCCTGGTGATTATAATTTGTAGCCAGAGTCTACATCCACTGTTTTAGAGGTTAAATGAACTTGTGTCCTCAGTTGAAGTAAGAAACTTAATCTTATAAAGATAGAAGTGGACATTCAGAAGGTGCCAACAAACCTACCTGTTAGATGGGCATTCCCCCAGGAAGAGGGGAGCAGAAGCCTTCCCTTAGGTGATGCACCAGCTACCCAAGGCAACCCAAAGCCCAGTTGTTTGGTGACTATCTTCCTCAGATGGGCTCTCCTCTGAGGAAATGTGTAATTTTTGTTTTTGTTTTTTTTTAAAAGATAGAATCTCACTTTGTCACCCTTGGTAAAATGCTGTGGTGTCACAGCTCATAGTAACCTCCAGCCCTTGGGGGTAGGCGATTCTTTTGCCTCAGCCTCCCTAGTAGCTGGGAGTACAGATGCTTGCCTCAATGCCCGGCTATTTTTTGGTTGCAGTTGTCATTGTTGTTTGGCAGGCCTGGGCTAGATTTGAACCCTCCAGCTCTGGTGTATGTGGCTGGTGCTCTAGCCCCTGAGCTACAGGAGTCAAGCTGTTTAGTTTTTTTGTTTTTTTTTTTTTTTTTTTGAGACAGAGCCTCAAACTGTCGCCCTGGGTAGAGTGCCATAGCATCACAGCTCATAGCAACCTCCAACTCCTGGGCTCAAGCGAGTCTCCTGTCTCAGCAGCCCAAGTAGCTGGGACCACAGGAGCCTGCCACAATGTCTGGCTATTTTTTGGGTGTAGCCGTCATTGTTGTTTGGCGGGCTTGGGCTGGACTCAAACCCGCCAGCTCAGGTGTATGTGGCTGGTGCCTTAGCCGCTTGAGCCGAGCCTGTTTAGTTTTTTTTTTTTAAGTGGTAAAGCAAAAGGAGGGAGTAAATTTTGGTATGGAGCCACGTTTGAGGAAAAACATTGGTTTGTATTAAGTCATCAACCAAATATTTATTGAGCTCCTATTCCATTGAAGAACTGGACTGGGTGTTGTGGGAATAAACAGTAAGTGGAGCATAATTGTGCTGTAGGAACACCTGTGACTCTGTGTGTAGGACAGTGTATTATGGAGCATGCTCATTATTAAATGTGTGGCAAGCATTGGACATGGATAGAGGGAGTGGCACTTCTGGAGTAGTGAAGGAAGGGTGGTCTTTCAGGAGAGGAGAGCTTGAAGCCCAGTTTTGAAAATAAGTTGAGAACCTAAGAGTTTAGGAGA
Source organism: Loris lydekkerianus (assembly GCA_963574355.1). Lineage (NCBI taxonomy): Eukaryota > Metazoa > Chordata > Mammalia > Primates > Lorisidae > Loris > Loris lydekkerianus. The sequence continues at coordinate 18,007 of CAUYPK010085550.1, read as the reverse complement.
TGTCACTGAGGGTGGTGCCTGTGGCTCAGTGGGTAGAGTGCTGGCTCCATATATCGAGGTGATGGGTTCGAATCCAACCCTGGCCAAACTGTAAGAAAAAAATAGCCGGGCATTCTGGCGGGCGCCTATACTCCCAGCTACTCGGGAGGCTGATGTAAGAGAATCGCCTAAGCCCAGGAGTTGGAAGTTGCTATGAGCTGTGACGGCATGGCACTCTACTGAGGGCGATAAAGTGAGACTCTGTAAAAGGAAAAAATTTACTGTTAGCAGTTATAAAATGTACTTTTGAGTAGTGAATGTTTAACAGGGGCATATGGAGTTCAATGGAGTGTAGATGGAATTCTTTTTCAGTGAGTCCCATCATAAAAGATGTTAAAAATCTATCCAGATTAGGGTGGCGCCTGTGGCTCATATGCCGGCCCCATATACCAAGGGTGGCGGGTTCAAACCCAGCCCTGGCCGAACTGCAACAAAAAAATAGCCAGGCGTTGTGGTGGGCACCTGTAGTCCCAGCTGCTCAGGAGGCTGAGGCAGGAGAATTGCAGAAGCCCAAGAGTTGGAGGTTGCTGTGAGTCCTGTGACATCACGGCACTCCACCAAGGGCGGTAAAGTGAGACTCTGTCTCTACAAAAAACAAAACAAACAAAAAAAACTACTCAGATTAAAGACCATGGTTCAGTGGAGAATGACTGGTTAGCCTGAGGTTTGAATTTTTTTCTTTCTACCTTTTCTCTAGGACATTTTTACACCTGAGTAAATTTATACCTAGGTATTAATCCTTTGTTTCCCTCCGGCTTTTGTTTGGAAAAACCAAGCCACTATCAGCAGAAACCACTTCCCTTTGTGGATCTCTGCTTTTTCTGTGATGAGTGCGAATTTGCACACATTTTCTAAGTGAGAAAAGTGGCTTTTTTGTTACTGTTTTTGAGATGGTTTCTCTTTTGTCCAGGCAAGAGTACAGTGGCATCAGTTTGTCTCACAACAACTTCAAACTCCTGGGCTTAAGTAATCTTCCTGCCTCTGCTCCTGAGTAGCTGGGTCTATAGGCGTATGCCATAACTCCTGGCTAATACTTTGTTTTTAGTAGAGGTGCAGTCTTGCTCTTCCTGTCCCTCAGGCTGGTCTCAAACTCCTGAGTTCAAGTGATCTTCCCACTTTTAACACTCCTTCCCAGAGTGTAAGGATTATAGGAATAAGCCACCGTGCCCACCCTCTTTCTGCTTTTGAGATAAGAGTCTGGGTTAAAATGCAGTGGCATCATCTAACTCCTCAGCTTGAGCAGTCCTCCTGCCTTAGCCTCTTATGTAGCTGAGGCCGTGGGCATTCTCCACCTCATCTGGCTAATTTTCTATTTTATGTTGAGGTGGGGTTTTGCTCTTGCTCAAGCATTCACTACTCTCCCTCGCTATCCGATCCTCAAGCAATCTTCCTGTGTTAGCTTCCCAAAGTGCTATGATTATAGGTGTGAGCCATTGTGCTTTTCTGTTTGATAAACTGTGGTATAGTGCTTGCTTCTCAGAGGTAGTAGTTTTTTCTTGTCCATATTTTTATCTTTGAATCTCTTTCATGACCCTGGTCCTCTTTTGTTGATCCTTCAGCACCCTGATGGTGTCTCCTTGGGGCTGCCCCCGTACTACTGGTGGTGGTCTTATATGTCTGCAGGCAAAGAAGGAACTTGCCCATGTCAGAGAAATCTCACCTGCCTCCGGAACTGGAGTGATTTTAGGGTTATACCTTGATTTTCACAAGTGATTTGGCTTAAGACCTTCTTCATCTGATGCCAGTGAGTGAAAAAGTTCTGTTTTTAACTGTAAGTGGAGAAATCTGCCTGTCTTTTTGGTATTTGGAACCCAGATAAGCAATGACTTCACACCATTGTTTTAAGGACATCTGTTGGTCATCAGATTGAGCTGTGTTAAGCTGGTTAACCCTCCAGAATTTTTATATTAATGTGGGTTAATATTTGTTTAACTTCTGAGTGTTTGGCTAAAGCCTTTTTGCTAAATGTTTTAGATAAGATTTTTGCATTTTACATTTTCTAAAACCATTTATTTTTTATTTTATTTTTAGAGACAGAGTCTCACTTTGTTGCCCTTCGTAGAGTGCTGTTGCATCACAGCTCACAGCAACCCCCAGCTCTTGGGCTTAGGCAATTCTCTTGCCTCAGCCTCCTGAGAAGCTGGAACTACAGGCGCCCACCACAACACCTGGCTATATTTTTGTTGAAGTTTTGGCCGGGATCAGGTTTGAAACCACGACTAGCGCCCTACTCACTCAGCCACAGGTGCTGCCCTTTCAAAAGCATTTAAAACAGAGGCATAGAATTTGATTTTTTTTTTTTTTTTTTTTTAAGAGACCAAGTCTCACTTTATTGCCCTCAGTAGGGTGCTGTAGTGTCACAGCTCACAGCAACCTCCAGCTCTTGGGCTTAGGTGATTCTCTTGCCTCAGCCTCTGGAGTAGCTAGGACTACAGGCACCTGCTACAACACCTGGCAAGTTTTTGTTGTAGTTTGACCAGGTTTGAACCCACCACCCTTGGTATATGGGGCTAGCGCTGTACCCACTGAGCCACAGGTGCGCCCAGAATTTGATTTTCTTAGTCTTGATTTTATGTTTATTTGTGTTGTTGTTGTAGTTTGACCAGGGTTGGGTTCAAGCACGCCACCCTTGGTGTATGGGGCCGGCGCCGTACCCACTGAGCCACAGGAGCCACCCTTTAGTCTTGATTTAAAATGAAAATCTCATCATGGTAAATGATAGCACTTTGACCAATTTTTTTTTTTTTTTTTTTAGACAGAATCTCACTATGTCGCCCTTGGTAGAGTACCATGGTGTCACAGCTCACAGCAACCTCTAACTCTCCAACTCCTGGGTTCAAGCAATTCTCTTGCCTCAGTCTCCCAAGTAGCTGGAAATATAGGCACCCGCCATAATGCCTGGCTAGTTCTTTTTTTTTTTTTTTTTTTTTTGAGACAGAGCCTCAAGTTGTCGCTCTGGGTGGGGTGCTATGGCATCACAGCTCACAGCAACCTCTGACTCCTGGGCTCAAGCGATTCTCCTGCCTCTGTCTCCCAAGTAGCTGGGACTATAGGCGCTTCCCATAACTCCCGGCTTTTTTTGGTTACAGCCGTCATTGTTGTTTGGCGGGCCCGGGCTGGATTCAAACCCGCTAGCTCAGGTATATGTGGCTGGCACCTTAGCCACTTGAGCCATAGGCTATTTCTTGTTGCAGTTGTCATTGTTTAGCTGGCCCAGGCCAGGTTTGAACTCTCCAGTCTTGGTGTATGTGGCTGGCATGTAACCACTCTGAGCTGCAGACTCCGAGCCAGCACTTGGATGATTTAAATACTGTTTTTAGGTAACAACTGTTGGGGAGTAGGGGCTTCTGGGACTGGTGGGGTGAGCTACACCTGCCTCATTTTGTGTGGTTAATAATGGGTTGAGTTTCACAATTTTTCCTTCATTCTTGGAAAGGAAAAACTAGTAGAGACTTTATTTTTCAGACAGAGTCTCACTCAGTCATCCTTGGTAGAGTACCATGGCATTGTAGCTCACAACCTCTTGGGCTTAAGTTATCCTCTTGCCTTAGCCTCCTAAGTAGCTAGGACTGCAAGTGCCCGCCACAACGCCTAGCTTTTTTTTTTTTTAGATACAGGATTTCACTTTTGCTCAGGCTGGTTTTGAACAGGATCCTGAGGTCAAGCATTCCGTCCCAGAGTGCTGGGATTCCAGGCATGAGCCACTGCGCCTAGCCAGATAACTGTTTGTTTTTGTTTCTGTTTTTGTTTTTTGGCCAGGGCTGGGTTTAAACCCATCACCTTCTGTATGGGGCTGGCGCCCTACTCCTTGAGCCACAGGTGCCAGCCCAGAGAACTGTTTTCTTAGGGTTTTTTAGTTTAAGATGTCTGAAAGTTTCAGAGTCAGGTGTGGTGGCATACACCTGTGATCCCAGCTACTCGGGGGCTTAGGTGAGGAGATCACTTGAGGTCAGGAGTTCAGGCTGTGGTAAAGCTATGGTGTGAATAGCCATTGTACTCTAGCCCAGGTGGCATAATGATAAGAGCCCTTATCAAAAACCAAACAAAGCAAAAAACAAAGATACTTAAAATAATGGATATCTGAAAGTTTAATTTACTATCATTTTTTCTATGGGTGAGAAATCATTACTTTTTTTTTTTTCCTTCGGTGCCCTACGCCTTTGAGCCACAGGTGCCGCCCCATTAAATTTGTTTTTTTTTTTTTTTTTGAGGCAGAGTCTCACTATGTCACCCTGGGTAGAGTGCCATGGCGTCACAGCTCACAATAACCTCAAACTCTTGGGCTTAAGCAATTCTCTTGCCTCAGCCTCCCAAGTAGCTGGGACTACAGGCACCTGCAGCAACACCCGGCTACTTTTTTGTTGCAGTTGTCATTGTTGTTTAGCAGGCCTGGGTTGGGCTGGAACCCTCCAGCTTTGGTGTATGTGGCTGGCACCCTAACTACTGAGCTATGGGCGCTGAGCCATTAAGTTTATTTTGAATCAAGTTGGTGCCCCATATACATTTGTTTCTCACATTTATCGAACGGAATGCATTTTTTTTAAAGCCCTTCTCTTCCTGTGTGACAGGGGGGATACATACCACTATACTAAGGAGGATGGAATGTAACTGAGTTTCCTGCATGCATTGGGTTACTCATTACCTCAGGGCAGGCAGTTTGAGTAGAACAGCCTCTCTTGGTGCTGGGATTTAGTTTCTTTGTTTCCCAAGGACATAAGACTGTCTGGACATAATAGGGTCATAGGGCTGGTTTCTCATGAGCACCTAACCCTTCACTAAGCAACATGCACTAGTTGCTTGTAGATAGGGATTGGTACTGGTGACAAGTAAGACCAGAAGGATCTAAGCTGGGCACTGTGGCTCACACCTATAATCTAGCCCTCTGGGAAACTAAGGCAGGTGGATTGCCCTGAGCTCACAGGTTTGAGACCAGTCTGAGCTAGAGCAAGACCCCATCTGTAAAAATAGCCAGGCGTTGTGGTGGGTGCCTGTAGTCCCAGCTACTTGGGAGGCAGAGGCAAGAAAATCACTTGAGCCCAAGAATTAGAGGTTACTGTGAGCTATGATGCCACGGTATTCTACCAAGGGTGACCAAGTGAAACTCTGTCTGGGAAAAAAAAAAAAAAAAAAAAAAAAAAGGCCAGAAGGATCTTTTCCTGCTGAACTTTCTTGGATGCCTGGCATCCTTGCCAGTCACTGCTATAGAATGTTTTTAATTCCCTAGTATCCATGGTGACTGTTATGGTAAACTGTAAATATACCTGTTTCTAGGGTAGTTTTTATGTATTTTGGTTAGACAGGACACCACTTTTTATTTTTGTTTTTGAGACAGTCTCACTATGTTGCCCTGGGTAGAGTGCCGTCACAGCTCAGAGCAACCTCAAGTTCTTAGACTTAGGCCATTCTCTTGCCTCAGCCTCCCAACTAATTGAAACTATAGGTACCTGCCACAACATCCAGCTATTTTTTGGTTGGAGTTGTTGTCGTTTGGCAGGTCAGGGCTGGATTTGAACCTGGCAGTTACGGTGTATGTGGCTGGCATCCTAGCCACTGAGCCATACTTTTTATTTTTTCTTTATGTATTTATTTATTTTTGAGACAGTCTCACTTTGTTGCCTTTGGGAGAGTGCCATGACATCATAGCTCACAACAACCTCAAGCTCTTGGGCTCACGTGATTCTCTATTCTCAGCCTCCTGAGTAGCTGGAACTACAGGTGCCCACCACAACACGAGGTCTTGCTCTTGCTCAGGCGTCTCGAACTCATGAGCTCAGGCAATACATCCACCTCAGCCTCCCAGTGTGCTAGGATTACAAGCTTGAGCCACCACACTCAGCCTATGTATTTATTTTTTAGAGATAGAGTCTTGCTCTTACCCAGGTTGAAGTGTAGTGGCATGGTCTATGTTCAGTGCAGCCTTGAACTCCTGCCCTTTGTCTCCAGACTAGCTGGAACTACAAGTGTATGCCACTGCACTTGGCTAGTTTTTCTTTTTTTTTTTTTGTAGAGTTAGAGGTCTTTTTTTTTTTTTTTTTTTTTTTTAAGAGACAGAGTCTTACTTTATTGCCCTGGTTACAGTGCCATGGCATACACAGCCCACAGCAACCTCCAAGTCCTGGGCTTAGGCGATTCTCTTTGCCTCAGCCTCCTAAGTAGCTGGGACTATAGGCGCCCACCACAATGCCCGCCTAATTTTCTGTTGCAGTTAGGCCAGGGCCGGGTTCGAACCTGCTACCGTCAGTATGTGGGCCCGGCGCCCTACCTGCTGAGCCATAGACACCGCCCAAGATAGAGATCTTTTTATATTGCCTGGGGCCTGATCTTAAACTCCTGGCCTCAAGTGATCCTACCATTTTAGCCTCCCAAAGTGCTGGCATTGCCTATGTACTATGGCTCACATCTATAATCCTAGGACTCTATGAGGCTCAGGCAGGAGGATTGCTTCAGCCCAGGAGTTTGAGGTTGCAGTGAGCTATGATGATGCCACTGCACTCTACATGAGGTGACAGAGTGAAATTCTGTCTCAAAAAGAAAAAGGTGGGATTACAGGCATGTGCCACCATGCCAAGCCAACATCACCTTTTAGGTACTACTGAAACACTAAAAACTACTGACTTTTTACTTTTGTCCATCACTTACCCCTCATGTCTTAGCTGGGAGGAACATTGTCCTAGCCCAAGGCACTTGCTGACTTCACCCTTAATTAGCTTGGGTTTTTCTGGGTTAGAATGCTTCTCCACAGGAAGTCTGGGACTCCCTGAACATTTCAACATAGACTGTGCTTTCATTGTTGGGGACTTTCCCTCAGGAGACTCTTCCTGTTCAGGTATTCTTCCTGTACTCCTAGCTAGTTTTCTGTGGAAATGCTGCCTTAGGGGTGTTTTAGGTGCTAAGTGTACCCCAGTCCCAGGGAGTGGGGTGGGATGGATACCTAGGGTACCATGGGGCTCTCTTCCTAGGTGCTAGAGGCTCTTGTGGCAAGAACATAGGCTTTTACAAAGAGAAGAGGGAAACGGCAGCTTGTGTGGCTGCTGTGAGATAGCAGTATCCTAGCAGGCTGTGCCTTGTCCAGGCTTTGGAGGCTCTAACACTTTAAAGGTTTCTCTGACCAAGACTGAGAGGTGGAACTGCTGCCTGGCAGCCATATTGTCACCCTGTATACTGTGGCTGCTGGATATGTGTTCAGAGAGCCAGGGTCTTTACCAGAGCTCTAGAGGGTTCTTTATCATGGGATCTGGGGCAGTGCTAAGAACTTGGATTCAGTTGTGGGCACTGAACTAGGTGCTGGCACATAAAGAAATGAGTTCTTCATTGCTACTGTTCATTTCTCAATAGTTTTGGCAGCTCCTGGTAGCTAGACAGTGATGAGTTGAGCTGAGACATTCTTGGGCTGCCTTGAGTACTTCTTAGTGTTTCACAAGGCATGGTGTCAGTGTCTATATGAAGTGTTAGAATAGGCAGCCATGTCTGGAAGACAGAGTGACTCTGGCTAGAGTCTTTCTATGGTTTCTGAGCACCCTTTACTCCCACCATATTCTGGCCACCAGGCTCTGTGTGACTATTGTTTATTTTCCTTTGTTCCTTGGTCTCTGAAAGATGAGGAGGAGGATCTCTGCAATGCCTCCATCTCTGAATGACAAATATGTGAGTATGAGACTGTGTGTTAAAAATACTTTCTAGGCGATGTCTGTAGCTCAGTAAGTAGGGTGCCAGCCACACACAGCAAGGCTGGTGGGTTCGAACCCAGCCTAGACCAGCTAAAACAACGACAACTGCAACAACAACAACAAAAATAGCTGGGCATGGGGGGGTACCTATGGCTCAGTGAGTAGGCTGCTGACCCCATATACCCATATACTGAGGGCGTCAGGTTAAAACCCAGCCCTGGTGAAACTGCAACAAAAAATAGCTGGTGTTGGCTCGGCGCCTGTGGCTCAAGCGGCTAAGGCACCCAGGCGCATACGCTTGAACTGGTGGATTCGAATCCAGCCCGGGCCCACCGAACAACATGATGGCTGCAACCAAAAAATACCCTGGTGTTGTGGCAGGCGTCTGTAGTCCCAGCTACTTGGGAGGCAGAGGCAGGAGAATCACTTGAGCCCAGGAGTTGGAGGTTGCTGTGAGCTGTGATGCCATGGCACTCTACTCAAGGTGATGGTGTGAGGCTCTGTCTCAAAATAAAATAAAATAAAATAAAATAGCTGGGTGCTGTGGCAGGTGCCTGTAATCCCAGCTACTTGGGAGGCTGAGGCAAGAGAATCGCCTAAACCCAAGAGCTAAAGGTTGTTGTGAGCTGCGATGCCACAGCTCTACTGAAGGCAACAAAGTGAGACTGTCTCTAAAAAAAAAATAAAAGTAGCTGGATGTGTGGCAGAGGCTGTGGCAAGAGAATCACTTAAGCCAGTGGTTCTCAATCTTCCAAATGCCACGGGCTTTTAATACAGTTTCTGTGGGCAGCGACCCACAGGTTGAGAACAGCTGGTTTAAGCCCAAGAATTTGAGGTTGCTGTGAGCTGTGATGCCATAGCACTCTAACCAGGGCAACAGCTTGAGCCTCTGTCTCAAAAACAAAAAAACCCAAAACTGTCCAGAGGAATGTCCTGGATACAGACTACCAGGTTCTTAGCACAGATAAACATGACCTTTGCTTATAGGAAACCAACATCAAAAAGACACAGGGTGGGCAGCGCCTGTGGCTCAGTGGGTAGGGCGCCAGCTCCATATACTGAGGGTGGCTGGTTCAAACCCGGCCCCAGCCAAACTGCAACAAAAAAATAGCCGGGCGTTGTGGCGGGCACCTGTAGTCTGAGCTACTGGGAGGCTGAGGCAAGAGAATCGCCTAAGCCCAGGAGTTGGAGGTTGCTGTGAGCTATGTGACACCAAGGCTACTCTACTGAGGGCGATAAAGTGAAACTCTCACACACAAAAAAAAAAAAGAAAGAAAGACACAGGGTGCTTTTTACCAAGTTGCAAAAGGATTTTTCTCCCTAGAGCATGGAAAACCAACACATAGTAATTGGATTTGTGCCCTGAACATTGCCTACTTGCTAAATCCAGAGCACTTAGTCATGCTCATGAAACAGACACCCTATGTCGTCATATGTCTACAGATAGCAGACTGAGCATATGTCCCTGGTAGGGCAGGGTGTGTCTTATAACTGATGCTATGTTCAAATAAGCTGAGAATTTAATGAGAATTGGATTAGAAAAGTAAAAGATCAACCTGATTTAATAAGTGGAAAAGTGAGTGAACTAAAGAGTAAAGACATAGGAAGAAGCTTTAAAAAAAGGTCCTATAGACTACCGTAGCTCAGTGAGTAGGGCACTGGCCACAACACTGAGGGTGGCAGGTTTGAACCTGCCTGGGCCAGCTAAACAACAATGACAACTGCAACAAAAAATAGCCTGTGGTGGGTGCCTGTAGTCCTAGCTACTTGGGAGGCTGAGACAGGAGAATTGCTTAAGCCCAAGAGTTTGAGGTTGCTGTGAGCTGTGACACTATAGCATTCTACCAGGGCGATAGCTTGAGACTGCCTCAAAAAAAAAAAAAAAAAGGTCTTATGGGCTCAGTGCCTGTAGTTTAGCGGCTAGGGCGCCAGTCACATACACCAGAGCTGACGGATTCAAATCCAGCCTGTGCCTGCCAAACAGTGACAGCTGCAACAAGAAAATAGCTGGGCATTGTGGTGGGCGCCTGTAGTCTCAACTACTTGGGAGGCTGAGGCAAGACAATCACTTAAGCCCAAGAGTTTGAGGTTGCTGTGAGCTGTGACATTACGTCACTCTACTGAGGGCGACATAGTGAAACTGTCTCAAAAAGAAAAAAAAAAGGTCCTATCCTCCCTACTCATTCATTTGATGTGTGCCTGGCACTGTGTGAGTGCCAGGCATGTATTAGCGATTGCAATAGATACATCCCTGCTTTCCCACAATTTAGTTTTACGAAGGGTGTTGGTTGAGCTGAGCCATTTACAAAATAGGAGTTAAAATGGGTAAGGGCTTGGTGCCCATAGCTCAGTGGTTCGGGTGCTGGCCGGGCCTGCTAAACAATGACAACTATAACTACAACAAAATGGCTGGGAGTTGTGGCAGGCGCCTCCAGCTACTTGGGAGGCTGAGGCAGGAGAATTGCTTAAGCCTCTTAAGAGTTTGAGGTTACTGTGAGCTGTGATGGTATGGTCCTTTACCCAGGGCCACATAGTGAGACTCTGTCTCCAAAAAAAAAAAAAAAAAAGGTGTAAGAAAGGAAAAGGACATTAAAGGAAGTGATATGTAACAGTAAATCAAAAGTCATAGAAATTTTTTTTTTTTTTTTTTTTTTTTTGCCATTTAACCCGCCACCTCCTGTATATGCGGCCAGTGCCCTTCTCCTTGAGCCACAGGCGTGGCCCAAGACAGAAAATTTAAAAGATAAAGTAATACAGTAAACTATAAAATTGACACAGAGGGGACACAGACAAGAGACCTGGAATTATAAAAAAGAAAGAAGGCTGGGAAGACCTGTAATCCTAGTACTCTGGAAGGCCAAGACAGGAGGAGTACTTGAGCTCGAGTTAAAGACCAGCCTGAGCCAAGAGTGAGACCCCCGTCTCTACTAAAGATAGAAAAATTAGCCAGCTGTTGTTATAGGCACCTATAGTACAGCTGTTACAGGCACCTATAGAGTACCACAAACTAGACTGAGTTTGTGGTACTCTAGCCTGGGCAACAGAATGAAATTGTCTCTCAAAAACAAATACCACGGGTGGTGCCTGTGGCTCAAAGGGATAGGGCACCAGTCCCATATGCTGGAGGTGGTGGGTTCAAACCCAGCCTCAGCCAAAAAAAAAAAAAACCACAAAAAAAAAAACAAAAAAAAAAACCACTGGCTCCGTGCCTGTGGCTCAAGCGGCGAAGGCGCCAGCCACATACACCTGAACTAGCGATACTCTACCGAGGGCAATAAATTGAGACTCTATCTCTACCAAAAAAAAAAAAAAAAAAAAAAAAAATTCACTTATCTTGCCCTTTCATAGCCACTCCCCTCATTCCCTGATGCCTTCCTTAAACTGACAACCACTTAACCATTTTTATAATTTTGTCATGTCAAGATTGTTATGAAAATGAAATCATATAGCATGTAAACTTTTGGAATTGGCATTTTTTTTTTAACTTGGATGAATTTCCAAGCAATCGTGCTACATTGTTTAGTGTCTCAGTAATTCGTTCATTTTTATCACTCCCTAGTATTCCATGGTATGCGTGTAATGCAATTTGTTTAATCATTTACCAATTGAAGGATATCTGAGTTAACACCATTTCTTGAACAGGCAAATTTTTCTCCATTGAATTGCTTTTGCAACATTGTCAAAAATCGGTTGGACTTGTTTGTATGGGTCTATTTCTGGATTCTGTTCCATTGACCAATCTATTTGTCCCTCCACCAGTAGTATCTTCCTACTGTATCTGTATAATGATACTTGATATTGGGTAAAATCATTCCTTTTTATTGTATTTCAAAATTTCTTAGGCTATTTACCTCCACAGCCTTTCTATATACATGTTTTAGAATAATCTTACCTATGTTTACAAAAGAAATCTTTCTGGGATTTTGATATGAATTGTATTATACTTTATAAGTATTAGTTTTCTAGGGCTGCTGTAAAAAAGAAAAGTTTGCCACAACCTCATGGCTTAAAATACATACTTATTCCCTCACAGTTCTAGAAACTAGAAATCTAAAATCAAGGTTTTGGGCTGAGCACATTGGCTCACACTTGTAATCCTAGCACTCTACGAGGCTCAGGTGGGTGGATCGCATGAGCTCAGAAGTTAGAGCAAGGGCGAGACCACATCTCTACTAAAATTCAAAAACCTAGCCAGGCATTGTGACAGGGACCTATAGACCTAGCTACTAGGGAGGCTGTGGCAGTGGGATCGCCTGAGCTCAAGAGTTTGAGGTTGCTGTGAGCTATGATGCCACAGCATTCTACTGAGGGCAACAGAGCGAGACTCTGTCTCAAAAAAAAAAAAAGGAAGGACGAAAAGAAAGAAATCAAGGTTTTGGCAAAGGCCAAAAGTTGTTGAACCCCCTTCTTTAGGCTCTGGGGGAGAATCCATTTCCCTACGTCTTTTAGCCTCTAGTGGCTGCTGACATGCCTTGAGTTGTTACTGCATTGCCACAAGCTCTGCCTCAGCTTTTACATTCTGTTCTCTTCCTATCTCATAATTTTCTTTGCTCTGAAGTCTACTTTATCTAACATGAAAATAGCCACTCTTGCTTTCATTTAATTAATGTTTGCATGGTACATCTTTTTGTGTCCTTTTATTTTAAGCCTATCTTTGTTAGATAATTTTATCATTTCTATCATCTTGGTTTTGTTGTCTATTGTCTTTTTTTCCATTAAATTTGAAATCTTTCTGCTTCTTGGTATGATGGGTTAGTTTTTGATACCTGGACATTTTTGTATTTTGTCCTGAAACTGCATTCTGTTTCAGCCCTCTTTTTCTGAGATTGCTCTGCCAAGGAAAGACTGGGGAAGTTTTATTGCCAAGTGGAGGTAGAAGTCAAGGTTCTCTACTTAGCCTTTGTTCACAACTGAGGGAAGGGGGTTAGTCCTTGTTACTGCTGGGCAGAGGTGAAAGTTCTGACCCTCTCTGCTAGTCTTTCTCTGATAGCGTCCCAGCAAGGAGGAGAGCTGCTCATTACTTTTGGGTGGGCATGGAAATCAGAGCTGCTCATCTGGTTTCCACTGACTAGGTCTAGAACAGTGGTTCTCAACCTGTGGGTTGCAACCTCTTTTTTCCATTTGTAACAACGATGCAGTTAGGGTGGTTGAGAACCACTAGTCTAGAAGAAGAGGAGCAGCACATCATTACAGGCCAGTAGGAATTAAAGTCTAGCTCCTCTGCTGAGCTTGGTGGTTTACACCTGTAATCCCAACACTCTGGGAGGCTGTGGTGGGTGGATCGCCTGAGCTCAGGAGTTCAAGACCAGCCTGAGTTAGAGTGAGACCCCCGTCTCTAAAAATAGCCAGGTGTTGTCGTGGGTGCTTATAGTCCCAGATACTTGGGAGGCTGAGGCCAGACAATCACTTAAGCCCAAGAGTCTGAGGTTGCTGTAAGCTATGATGCCAGGGCTCTCTACTGAGGCTGACAAAATGAAACTCTGTCTCAAAAAAAAAAAAAAAAAGTCTAGCTCCTCCATACTTGGTTTCCTCTGACACTACTTCTGTGTGAATATTTGGGGTACCTTGTTATAGCCTTGTAAGGGTGGAAGTCTAGGTTCCTTGTTTGGCCTTTACTGGTGTGGGTGGGATTGAGGTTGTGTTTTCTTTTGTGGTCCTTGACTGGAGTAGATGTTTTACTATCTTAAAGTTTTCTCTCCTGCTAAGCTGTCCTTTTCCTGTTCTTTTGGCTAGAGAGAGACTGCTTTGGGGGAGCTTGTTTTTAATCGTATTTGTTGGGATTTCCAGTTTGTCAGCTTTTTCGGCTCCAATACTGGTGTATATGAAGCAAAAAGAAATCCCAGGGAACTCGCCACTGTGTCACTCCTTGCGTTCTGAGGTTCCTAGTTCATCTGTTACCTTTTCTTTTTTAGAATCTTCTTCTGTTTACATATAATATCTAGAATTTTTAATTGTGTTTAATGGCAACAATAACAGGAGAATGTCTATTTCTGGAAATAGAAGTTCATTTGTTTTGTTTTTAATGTTTTATGTTTTGTTTTGTTTTGCCGAGGCGTCACAGCTCATAGCAACCTCAAACTCTTGGGCTTAAGTGATTCTCTTGTCTCAGCCTCCCAAGTAGCTGGGACTACAGGTGCTTGCCACAATGCCTGGCTATTTTTTGGTTGTAGTTGTCCTTGTTTGAGCCCCAGGCTGGATTCGAACCTGTCAGCTCTGGTGTATGGGGCTGGTGCCCTAACTGCTTGAGCTACAGGTGCTGAGCCTTATGCTTTGTGTTTTGTTTTTGTTTTTGTTTTGAGACAGAGCCTCAAGTTGTCACCCTGGGTAGAGTGCTGCAGCATCACAGCTCACAGCAACCTCCAACTCCCGGGCCCAAGCGATTCTCCTGCCTCCGCCTTCCAAGTAGCTGGGATTACAGGAGCCTGCCACAATGCCTGGCTGTTTTTTGGTTGCAGCCGTCATTGTTGTTTGGCAGGCTCAGGCTGGATTCCAACCCGCCAGCTCAGATATACATGGCTGGTGCCTTAGCCGCTTGAGCCACAGGGGCCAAGCCTGCTTTGTGTTTTTTTAATAGCTTTTTAAATGAAGTCCTTGTTCTTCATTTGAAGAACACTATAGTGTCTTCTAAAAATTTTAAAGTTCTACTTTCTTTTCTTTCCTTTCCTTTCCTTTCTTGTTGAGGCAGAGTCCCACCCTATGCCCCTGAGCAGTGTGCAGTGGGCGTGGTAGCTCACCACAACCTCAGATTCAGGCTGCGGCCATCCCGCTGCCTCAGCCTCCAGAAGCTGCTAGGATTATAGGTGCTCACTGCGGTTCCCGGCTGGGTTTTTCCATTTTTTTCATGAGTGGGGTCTCACTGTCTCAGGCGAGTCTCAAACTCCTGAGGCAATTCTCTCTCCTCAGCCACCACGCCCCGTTTTTTATTTTTTATTTTATTTTTTTGCAGTTTTTGGCCGGGACTGGGTTTGAACTCGCCGCCTCCAACATATGGGGCTGGCGCCCTACTCCTTTGAGCCACAGGTGCTACCCTAAAGTTCTACTTTCTTTTCTTTTTTTCTTTTTCCTTCTTTCCCCCACCCCAAAGTTCTCCTTTTTACATTTGTATATCTAATTCACTATGGTTTATTTTGTTTGTGACAGAGAAGTGAGGGAAGATCTGTTTTTTTCATAGATGGCCGTTTGCTCCTGCACCTTTGCAAGCTGGTTTTGGGCTTTTATTCAGGTTCCAGTCCATTGTCTACTCTGCTCCCATGTGATACAGTAGTTTTATGATAAGTTTTTATGTTTGGTAGGACAAGACTCCAAACCTTGTTTTACTTTCTTGGGTTTTGGCCCTGTTTCATGAATTTTAGTTCAAAAACAGAATAAAAGACTGGGCACAGTGGCTTACACCTGTAATCCCAGCACTCTGGGAGGCTGAGGCTGATAGATTGCCTCAGCTCACAGGTTCAAGACCAGCCTGAGCAAGAGCCAGACCCTATCTCTAAAAAATAGCCAAGCATTGTGGCTGGCGCCTGTAGTCCAGCTACTCAGGAGGTTGAGACAAGAGAATTGCTTAAGCCCAAAAGTTTGAGGTTGCCATGAGCTTTGATGGCACAGCACTCTACGTAGGGCTACAAGTGAGACTGTGTCTCAAAAAAACAAAAACAAAACAAATAATAAAAATAAGGAATAACAAAATCAGAAAAAAAAACAAACAAAAAAACAGCCCAGTGGAATAGACTGGAATTGAATTTGCATTGATGTTATTAGAGTATTCTGCCTATTTCATGGGCTTTGTTTTCTTTAGCAGTTTTGGGTTTATTTACTTTGCGTTACCCAGGTCAAATGATGTCATGTGGCCCCTTGATGGCATGGGCTCAGGGCAGGCCTTAATCTTTTTCTAGAATGAGGAATTGCTCATCATGGCCATGGTCATCTGTGGCACAACCACTAATGTTCACAATAAGATCCTCATTATCTCAGATGTCCCATAAGGCATCTGTGTGGGTGCCATCCTAGAATAGGTGTCCTGAGCTACCTAAAGCTGGTGGGGGAGTGGAGGAAAATATGCAGATTTCTGATCACTTTATTGGGGATGGGGATCAAGAAAAGCCAAATAAGTTCTTTTTTTTTTTTTTTTTTGGCAATTAAAATGGCTTTATTCCACCTGGGTGCAGGTGGGGTGAGATTTCCAACAGGGAAGAAATCCACACGTGGGTAATGGTGAACGGGGATAGGGTGTGTGTGGGGGGGGTCGGGACATTCCCTTTCCTGGGTTGGACATACGTTATAAGGATGGGGGTTGGCCCATTTACCTTTCCCAGAGTGGGACATGCAGTGGGGTAGGGTAGGGGGTTGACCCATTCACCTGTCTTTGGTGGGACATTTGGTGGGAGAGGATAGGGGGTTGATTCCTTTAGGCTGTTTGGGTGGGGTTTGTCCTATCATTCCAGTCTTTTGTCTATTATGAGGAGGAAAGATGATGGGCATGGTATGTCTTTGACTACTTCCTTGGGGGTAGGGGGAGAGGAATGGGGTAAGGAGTGGTGTCTGTAGGAAGTCTTTGGCTTTTTCAGTCTGAGCTGGTTGGTATCAAGGTGAGGATATGAGGAGTTGTTTTCAGGTGACTGGTTAATAAATTGAGACATGAAGCGGAGGGTCACTGGTTCGAAACATTAGAACTAGATAAATTTTAGCTAGGGTTGCAGAGGTTTCCTGTTTTTTTTCGTCTCACTGGAAGAAGGGTCCATTTAGCTGGGTTCAATGGGCTATACTTCAGCCCCCCCAAGGGGCTTCTTTCCATCCTGGGTTTGGCACCAAATGAAAGATTATGGAGCCAAAGGTGAAAGATTATGGAGCCAAACATGAAAGTTTATTCCGAGGAGTGAGATGAAAGGAAAACAGGCCTGGTTTGTGCAATTAAAATGGCTCTATTCCACTTGGGTACAGGTAGGGTGAGATTTCCAACTGGGAACAAATCCACTGAGACAGAGTCTTGCTCTGTTGCCCAGGGTAGAGTACAGTGGCATTATCATAGCTTATTGCAACCTCAACCTCATGGACTCAAGCAATTCTCCTGCCTCAGTCTCCTGAGTAGCTGGGACTACAAGTACATGCCACTGCACCCATCTAATTTTTCTATTTTTTATAGAGATAGGGTCATTCTATGTTGCTGAAGCAGGTCTCAAATTCCTGAGCTCAAGGAATCCTGCCTTGGCCTCCCAGGGTTCTACAATTTCAGGTGTGACCCATCATCGCCTGGCCCTTCAAATAAGTTTTGTATTGGCACATGATTTGCAAATATGTATTTAATAAATTAGTCCTGTGATTAGTGGTTGGGTGTGAAGAGTGGGCACTTACTGCATTTCTCTGTATGGATAGTTCTTTTGTTTTTTTTTTTCAAAAGTTGTTTTGTTTGTTTGTTTTGAGACAGAGTTTCACTGTTACCCTGCATAGAGTGCCGTCCTCCCACTTAGCTGGGACTACAGGCCCCTGCCACAATGCCTAGCTAGTTTTTCTATTTTTAGTAGAGATAGGGTCCGCTCTTGTTTGGCCTCAAACTAGTGAGCTCAAGCAATCCACCAGACTTGGCTTCCCAGGGTACTAGGATTATAGGAATGAGCCACCATGCCTCATCTATTTTTTTTCTTGAGACAGTCTCAAGAGTCTCTTGCCCAGAATGCTGTGGTGTCACCCTAGCTCACAGCAAACTCAAACTTTGGTTTCAAGATATCCTTCTGCCTTAGCCTCCCAGGTAACTGGTACTATAGGTACCCACCACAATACCTGCCTAATTTTTCTGTTTTTTGTAGAGACCAGGTCTTGATTTTACCTAGCCTGGTGTTAAACTTCTAAGCTCAAGAGATCCTCCCTCCTCAGCCTCCCAAAATGCTAGGATTATAGTTGTGAGCCACTATGCCTGGCCTGTTTTTGTTTTTGAGGTAGAGTCTCACTCTGTTGCCTGAGCTAGATGGAGTATATTAGTGTCATAGTAGTTCACTGTAACCTCCAACTCCTGGGTTCAAGTGATCCTCCTGCTTAAGCCTCCAAAGTGGCTCCTCTTTCTCAGGCTGGTCTTAAACTCTTGAGCTCAAGGGATACTCCCACCTCGGTCTTCCAGAGTGTTAGCATTATAGGCATATTGCACAGCATGGCCTCAAAAGTATTTTTTAAGACTTTTTTTTTTTTTTTTTTTTTTTTTGGAGTTTTATTTATTTATTTTTTTATTGTGGAGAAGGGGCAGGGAAAGAAGGCGGGGGAAGAGGTGAGTGACAGGGTCGGGCCAGTGGCATGGTACCACATTGGCTGTATCTAGGTAG
>CAUYPK010085548.1:0-46718 GCA_963574355.1 Loris lydekkerianus | reverse complement strand
TTTAAATAAAGTGCAGAAAACCGTAGCTTAACAGGTAATCAAGCTAAATCACAAAGGTTAAAATCCTTCAAAACTGGATTAATTTAATGTGCCATTAAATATTGTGGGTTAAATAGTTCAGTGGAATACAGTTCAGTTCAGCGCCTACTGCTCAGCCGCGACTTGTGGACTGAGCTGAAGCACGGCCCCCTCAAGCAGACGGCAGAAGACGACTGGAGACTACGTGCATTTGATTAGGTGCACGTGCACCGAATCAAATAACCTGTATGACCCGAGTATAAACCAAGTTCGGGTTTTTCGGCACAAATTTTCGGCACAAAAACTCGGCTTCTACTCAAGTATATACGGTACTATCAACATCTCTGGATGCATAAAAGACATGCAACATGATTTTCAAAGTACTGAAGGGAGAGAATTTTGAAACTAGAATTCTGTATCTGAGAAGCCTATCATTCCAATGAAGGTTAAGAGAAATAAAACCTTTCAGGGGTGTAGGATTTAGAAAGCTATTGTTCCCAGGCTCTTCCAGGAGCTGCAAGAGGAAGTGCTCCAATATGAAGAAAAGCAAACTCAGTGGAATATGAGAAGGAGTATAACAAACTAGTAACACATACTGCCTAAATACGCATTCGCTTTTAAAAAATAAGTTTAGAACACATTGAAATACACAAAGAAACCCTAAATTAACTACAGAGAAAAGCTGACAATTCACCATAATTGGGGAGATTTTAAAAGGCTCTTCTCAGAAACCAACAGATCAAGAAGAGAAAAACTAAGTAGACATATGGGAGTTTTTAATAACTCGATTAATTAGCTTGATGCAACAAATAAGCACATAAAACGAAGCATAGACCCACACAGTGTGTGCCCCATGCACCGAGGAGAAATCCTTCTCACGCAATACACAAAGCTGAGCACACTTGGGTCACAGAGGGCATCTCTGTGACAAATTTCAAGCAATCCTCCCCATGACATGTCTCTGACCTCCACACATCTATGTTAAAAATAAGCAATAAACAAATAGCTATAAATGCTGTTCCCATGGCCATGTCAGGCCGTGGATTGAAGAGGAGGCCATAAAAAGGGCACAGACCTTCCTCAGGCTGACCAGCTGGGCATGGCACATGGCCTGTCCAAGGTGCTGCAGCTGGGCCCCCGGTGCCAGAGTGGAGAGGAAGGCTTGGTGTGGGGCAGGAACTTGGGTCCATGTCTGCAGAGGGAGGGAGGAGCCCTGTCAGTGGCCACATGAGGCAGGAGGCAGGTCTGACTGCCCTCACTGACCAGTGGCCACACAAATCAGTGCCCTCCTCCAGGCAGGCTCCACCACATATGCAGGCAAGGTGCCGCCCATCATGACCATGGGTCATGGGACTGGGCTGCACAGGCAGGGTGACCTCCACTCCACCACACCCAAAGGCACACAGAACCTGGGAGCCAGTGACCCTGTGGACTCCTTACCAGGACCTGCCACACTCTCCCCAACCCCACCCTTGTGTCCTCATGGCTCCCTGGGAAGCTCCTCATTGCAAAGTAACCAGGAAAGGCAGCTCAGGCCCGGAAGTGGACATAGAAGTGGTCCTGGAGCTGTGTCTGGAAGAGAAACCCGAGAGCCATTCCTGGTGCCTGGAGGGGGATGGCCAGAGGCACAGGTCTGTACTGGCCCATGAGCAGATTGTCAAGGAATTGGAAAGGAGGCACTGAAAATCAGTGATAAACTCCAGGTAAATGCACCCCTTCCTTGTGAACGCCCTCCAAAGACCACCCTCAGCACAACCAGGGGTACGAGATGGCCCATCCAACCACACGGCTATGGCCAGGACAGAGGTGCACCTAGACCTGGCATCACAGACTTCCATGTACCAGGGCTGCTCACCCACAGCCTTCCAGTGACAGGGGTAAACATAGAGCCCCATCTTGGCATGGAAGCAGCAGCTCTCTGTCCTCATGGAAACAGACCAGGTCATTGGTGTGGATGTCCCATCCGCATGTTCCACATAACATTATTTGAGACCAAGGTGCTGTGTATGCAAATGTAAGAGGTGCTGGCCAGCCATGCCTGTTAGATCCCTGAGTGGCCTGCTGACACTTAGGTGTGGTCCAAGCTAGTGGTAGCACTCTGTAGGGCAAGAAACCTGTCCTACAGAGTGTGGTTAGCACCAAATCAGAAAGCATCAGTCACTGCTCCTCCTGCAGGCAAGACTCACAGAGCCAGAGAAAAGCCCTCAGTGACCCCAGAATTTGGCCTCCTGTCCCTGTTCCTTGGGGCTGCTGATCTGGAGTTCTAGCTCCCAAAAGTAGCACCCCCACCACCACCACCACCACCACAAAAACACATATCTCAATAGCTTCAGGAAGCAGAAAAACCACTGGCCACTCATACCTGCCCTGGGGAGCCAACAAGTAGCCTGGGGGTGGGGTGACACTGGCTATGGGTGGTTGTGCCCCCAGCCCCATGAGGTGGGGGTAGACATGGGAGTAGGGAAAGAATGGAGGTCTCTACATGCTCCTGTGCACCATTGCCAGTGAGGAAAGCTGTTGCTTCACAGACCACCAGAGAAAAGAGCCATAGGATCCAGACCCTCACAGCTGAAGGCTTGGGTCACGCCATGTGGTAGGACTTTGGTCCAGGTGTGGGCAGTGCATTGGCTGCAGAAGGTGCTTCACCCAAGGTCATGCCCTCCCTGGGCAGCTAAGACCAGCCCATGATGGCTGAGGCAGGAGGACATTGTTCTACATGTTAGCCCAGTGGGGAGCAGCTCTGGCCATCAATATCCACTCAGAACTCCTGCTGGGCTTGCGCTGCCATCTAGCCTCTGCCCAGTCCTGCTCTTCTCTCTTTCACAGGCATTATTAACCCCTGATAAACGCCATCTCAGCATCTGTGTCTAGGGAACCCACACTTGAAGCCCCACAGGGGAAGAGCTTGCCAAGGGCCTGATACCAGAGGGTATCTGCAAGCACCAAAGTCACAGGAAGTTCCTTCTTACTTGAGAGAAAATATCAGCAGATATATTTATCAATTATTTTCTAACCCTCCTCCAACATAAGGTGCTGGAAGCATCTAAGCTCGCATCTCAGCCCAGAAGTCACAGCTATCACAAGGAGGGTGGGACTGAGCTGGAAGGGAAGTGGATATTCCCCAAAGACGAGCATGGGGGATGCTGAGTCGTTGCTAGGAGAGGGTCAGCATGCTTGCAGTGAGCCAACAGAACATTAGACAGGAGCAAGACATTGCTATCTTCTTTACTTGGAAGTTAAAAACATACAGAAGAGTGTGTGGCTACCAGGTCACAACAGGTAGACTTTGTGGGTTGCTCTGGGTCTACTAGTAAAGCGGGGGGAGCTGGTGAAAGAGGGCCCTGGCATAAGGGATGCTACAAATATGAGCAGAAGGGGGGGCCTCTAGGCCTTGGGGCAGAAGGGCCCTGTCCCTCACAGCATCGGATTCCTTTCCCAATGGTTGCCTCAGGTTCACCATCAGACCTCTGTTGTGCACAGAACTCTGTTGGCAGCAACCACTTGGTGCACAGCCTTCACCATCTCCCCCACCTCCCTGAGCTCCCTTTTTCCCACAAGCCAGGGACATATTGGTTTCTCAAGCTGACCAGAGGGGCCCTTCTGGACCCTAGCATCCCATAATTGTCACAATAGTCAACTTTGGGGACCCTGACTGACAACACATGTGTGCTGACTTCTAACTTGGAAAGCTCAGAGCTGGGAACTAAAGACTCAAAACAGAGCTAAAGATGCTTCAGTCTTTAAGGTGTTCATCATTTATTACATTCATGGTTCAGAGGTTCTGTCATTATGGTTGTAATGAGCCCCTTTTGATATTACTGAAGTTGTCCACATTGACATAGTCTTTAAAAGTTGTTTAAGTACCAAGTGTTAGTGAGTATTTAGAGAAACTCATGGGGGTGAAATTGGTGCAGCTGCTTTGGAAGACCCTATAGTCTCCATGACAACTGAACTGCCATACCTAGTGCACAGGAACACTTGAGGGAATACTGATTAATTGTCAAAACTGCTGGAAACCACACAGAAGCAACCCAGTCATAGAGCGATAACTTTCTGTGTATCTTCAGCAGTAAGAATCTACAATTGCACACACCAACAAGAATATCTCACAATATAGTAATAAGGAAAATAAACCAGATACATAAGGTACATGTTGTCTGATTCCACTTATATAGAATTCAAAATCAGGAAGAATTAATTATGAGAGCATAAGTAAGGCTATGCAAGGTAACAAGAGAACATGATGACAACGTGGAGAAGTGGCAGGTTCCTGGTGGCTAGGGACCATCACCCAGCTGCAAGACCTCACTGCAGCTGCTCACCTCAGAGAACTTCATAGAGCTGTCCATGTAAGATTTGCATGCTTTCCTTATCAAAAATGAAAGCGTTTTTTCCTTAAAGTTACTTCACTTTTTCTGTTCTTATTTCATTTTATTTCCACATTTTTAGTCCCACCCTAAAAATGTGTGGGTTACCTGCATCTTGTCATTTACCATAGCGTCCAACTGTAGAAGTGTAGAACTGCATGTGTGCGCAGTTCTCTCTGTACCTTTCATGCCATAGGGCATCAGGTTCTCAGGTTCTTCACAGACATCTTTCAACGATGGTGGTGATGGTGATGATGATGAAGGAGGTGATGATGATGGTCGGAGGTGATGGGGATGATGGAGGTGATGATGATGATGGTGGAGGTGATGGGGATGATGATGGTGATGGTGATGATGATGATGATGGTAGAGGTGATGGGGATGATGGAGGTGATGGTGATGACGGTGGTGATGATGATGATGGTGGGGGTGATGGTGATGATTGTGGTGATGGTGATGATGATGGTGATGGTGGTGGAGATGATGGGGATGATGGAGGTGATGGTGATGATGGTGATGATGGAGGTGATGATGATGATGGAGGTGATGATGGTGGAGGTGATGGTGATGGTGGAGGTGATGATGATGATAGTGATGGGGATGATGGTAATGGTGATGATGGTGGTGATGGTGATGATGGAGGTGATGGTGATGATGATGGTGGAGGTGATGATGATGGTGAAGGTAATGGGGATGATGGAGGTGATAGTGATGATGGTGGTGATGGTGATGATGATGATGATGCTGGAGGTGATGATGATGGTGGAGGTGATGAGGGTGATGGTGATGTTGAGAGTGATGATGATGGTGGAGGTGATGATGATGGTGGTGGTGGAGGTGATGATGATGATGATGATGGTGATGATGATGGTGGAGGTGATGGTGATAATGATGGAGGTGATGATGGTAATGGTTGTGAAGGTGAGGGTGGTGATGGTGGTAATGATGATGATGGTGGTCATGGTGATGTGACAGTGGTGACAATGATAGTGGCAATCATGACATTTATCTCAGAGTATCTGGCAAAACTGGAAAGTACTAATGTTTAAATTATTAGATGAAATATATAATTTACTTACAAATTATCATTATTTTTGTCTTGCTCCCAGCCCTAGTTAAATTGCTGAACTATAGCTTAGATAAACACAAGAGGAACTTCAGCACTCTTTCTGAAAATCAGCATGCACTTTCCTATTGCTGGCCATATCTAAATTTCTCCCATTACACTCTTGTCATAAGTACATGAGAATTCTTCCCCAGGGATGTCACCATCAAACACAGACAAACATGTACCCACTTCAACAGCCAAGGAACGCTGCCCTCGTTTTCATTTCCCACCCAGTCATCCAGAGGGCTGAGGATGAAAGGACAAGTCCTAAAGCCACGCTCCCACCAGCACTTCCCAAGCCTTGCTGCACTTGCCTGAGCCAAAGCAAGGGCTGCCTTGTGTAACTGGGCTCATTTACAGGGGGAAGTGAGGCTGGTTTTACCTGCAGTAAACACAGGGGGAGAACAGTCAGAGCCAGACAGGCACCCAGGGCTGCATCACTGCCTGCCAGAGCTGCAGCTGCTGAGGACTGCCCGGGGGGCTGCCCCAGCTTCCTGTGGTCTTGGAGTTTTCAAGATTCTGGGTAAGCTTTTCCACTTTGCGATCTCTGCCTTTGTCTGTGGTAGAGGTGTGCCAATAGGTAGAGCATGTGCCAAAGAGGAAGAGATCATCAACTTACTCTCATTTCCAGAACTTACTGCAACTGGACAATAGGCAAGTCATCCACCTTCCTCAGGTCTTTATCCTCATCTATTGACCAGTAAAAGTTCAGTAATTAATATCTTTTTTTTTCCAATAATCTTGGACTGTCTAAGGATGTTTATGATATATCTGTAAATTTTTAAGTTTACGAAATATAATTATTACTCAATGTGTGCCAGATAAGAGGAAAATGATGCAACTGTGCCTTCCACAGAGGCATCAGGCAGCCATCCAAGCACCTCCTCCAGGAAGCCCCCGCCAGCCGTCTCTCTCACGCTCAGCAGTGCACTGTGCAGAAACCATAAGGGCAAGTTCTGTTCGTGTGTTCACCGTTCAGGCGAACAGTGTCGTAGTAGTGTCTACAACACTTAGTATCCAGCATTTCTAACACCTTCTTTGTTCTTTCTTTTATATAAACGATAAAGTACTCTTAGGCTAGAAAGGCCTACCCACTCATGAGAATTCAAACCAGATGCTGTCTCAGAAAAATCTGAGGAACCTTGTTAGACATCTCCCCTGTCACTAGCAGGTAGGACTAAGACCCTAACATCAATGAAGCTTACTGTTCTTTTCACAGAACTGGTGATTTTACCCACTGTTTTTTTGTTTGTTTGTTTGTTTGGCGTTTTTTGTTATTTTGGTTTGGTTTTGTTTTTCTGGAGATAGTCTCAGTCTGTTGCTATGCTGTTGTCATAGCTCACAGCAACATCAAATTCCTGGGCACAAGCAACCCTCCTGTCTCAGCCTCCCAAGTAGCAGGAATACATGTGCCCAACACCACACACAGCTAATGTTTCTATTTTTAGTAGAGACCAGGTCTCACTGTTGTTCAGGTTGGTCCCAAGCTCCTGAGCTCAAGAGGAGCTCCTGCCTCAGTGTGAGCCACTGGGCCCCATTTCTCACTATTTCAACAACCTCTTGGTCTGCCCCTGTTACATCCCAGCCTGTGTAGTGACATAAGAGCCTAGGGCTGCTGGCAAAATTCATTCACCCAGAGCTCTGTGCAAAGCTCTATGTTCAACATTTTGGAAATGCAGTAGCTACACCACTTTCTGGAGAGATAAGAACTCCAGTGAGTACAGAGCTAGGAGCTCAGACAACCAACTGCTGGCTCTGTGACCATAAATTACTTCCAGGACCCAGAGGCCACCCTCAGGTACTTCAGCTTCTCCAGGACTGAGGCAGGACTCTCCACAGACATGGTGTGGGGAGCACTGTGAGCTAAAGATACTTCAAAGTCACATTAATTCTTCATAAGACAGCAGAAGAGAGGTCACACTGGCCTGACCTATGATGAACTCATAAGAACCCCTCCCTTTTCCTTCCTGCTATCCTAAATCTACCCTTCCTTTAAAGCCCAGTGCAAGCCAGCCTGGTTCTAAATGCTGCATCAAGTGAAAACATCTGCAGTCTCATGACGAGGCCTTGGTTTCAGGGCTACTGGGGGCCTCTGTGTGGTCAGCCCCTTCCCACCACTCACTACACCTCATGCCTGGACTAAAACAGACCTGGCTGGCCCCGCTCCCTGCTCTTACAGTGATTTCAGGTCAGATGCGGCTGCTCAGAGGTGCAGAACCAGCTCCCGCTAGGAAGACAGTGGGGCCTAGAAGGCTCACCTGTGGGGAAGCCCACAGTGGTCTGGCCTGGGCCCTCTCCAGCCTTTCCCCAGCCACACCCACAGGGCACATGCCCCTGAACCACAACTGAGGCCACATGCAGCAGTTGTCTGGGCAGACATTCCCTGTCCCCACCCCATGCAAATATGTGTATCTGCATAAGCCACCCCACTCTCTAGAGCAGGGGTCCTCAAACTTTTTAAACAGGGGGCCAGTTCACTGTCCCTCAGACCATTGGAGGGCCGGACTATAGTTTAAAAAAAAAAGCTATGAACAAATTCCTATGCACACGGCACATATCTTATTTTGAAGTAAAAAAACAAAACAGGAACAAATATAATATTTAAAACAAAGAAAATGTAAAGTTAAATCAACAAACTTACCAGTATTTCAATGGGAACTGTGGGCCTGCTTTTGGCTAATGAGATGGTCAATGTCTGGTTCCATATTTGTCACTGCTAGTTGTAACAACTGATGCAAGTGTGCATCAGTTAGTCCCAAGACTGAGAGGAGGAGTTGGAGAGTGCTGCGTACATTCCACACATGTGCACTGCGGGCCCAGGACGAGTCAGCTGGACAGGTGGCGGTGGCAAAAACACCCGGTGGGCCAGATAAATGTCCTTGGCGGGCCACATGTGGCCCGCGGGCCATAGTTTGAGGACCCCTGCTCTAGAGCCAGCTCAGAACTCCCTCTGGGTTATTACCAGATCCCCAGGTGTGGCCCCAGGCAGCAGAACAGCCAAGGGGAGCTGAATGCAAACACAGGGCCAAGGGCGAAGGCTCCAGGGAGATGAGAAAGTCAGGCAGAGTAAGGCCTGCGCAAGGCTGGGCCTGCCTAGACTGCAGCCTGCAATGGAATTCACCGAGAACCTGGAGCTGAACTCCAGCCACACACCTGCATGTGAGAGGCAGGGCAGTAGGCTGTAAGCCACCCAGCCTTCTGGAAAATCTCTTCATTAATGCTAAGGAGAAATAAAAGCCAGCCTTCCCCAAGAACCTGCGACATGCCCCATGGAGCAGAGCTGCATCCAGCCTCTGGGGGCCATTTGGGGCACATGGGGCTGGGGCCATGGCTATTGGTTATTTGAGCTCCTCCTTGCCAGCCGAGGCTAGAACCTCGGTACCCACTCAGGCAGCAGCCTGATGGGGCTGGGAGGAAGGGCCCACCCAGTACCTGGCAGGTTCACACCCACCCCAGGCAGGCCCTGATCCACCCTCCTGGGTCCCCAGCCTCTGAGACAGCCTCTATGTGGGTCTGTTTTCCCTCCAAGTCTGCTGCATCCCCAGACCAATGCTGATACAGAGTGGGACAGAGCTTGTCTGACAGGGAGGTGGGTAACTGGCACTCAGGCAGCAGAATGGGCCCACGGGCCACAGACGGGACAGTAGCCTAGCCAGGGGTTCCCAGAAGCTCTTGAAGGAGGGGCCTCCTCCTCTCCCAGCCAAGAGACCACCAGGAGGGGTGATGAGCTGCCGCCAGACAGCCCAGTGACACCAGTCAGGGTTCCTGGACCTCCAGGAGAGGGCACGGTATACAGAGCAGTGACCATTGTCTGGTCACCTTCACAGTGACACTGTGCAACCTACCTGCAGAACTCACCCACTGACCTTACAGCATCCTGCCTAAGGCCATGAGTGTTTCCCTGGTGGAAATTTGTGTCCCCCAAGCTCCCATGCTCTTAACAGCTCATTCTAGACACTGCAGGTGCTGGGCTCTGGCAAGCCTGCACTGTCACCCTCACAGAGAAGCCACGACTCTCATGGGGAAGCTTTGGCCCTCACAAGAAACTCAGGCTCTGTCCTCTCTGTAAGAAATAACCAAGCACACCCCAGATCCCCCACAGGCTCTCTCCTTGCCCCAGGCAAGCCTCCCACTTGAGGGCCCAGGGCCATCTGGAGCTCCACAGCCTGGTTCCCTCCGCAGTCCTCCATCTGGGAGAGGCAGCTGTCACCTACCTCAGGGATTCCTGCACCCTGGCCTCAGAGGCCCTGGTCTCCACCAGAGGTGGAATCCCACCTGCCTGTCCCGCTCAGCCTGCAGGGGAGTCTCCGTGCCCCAGTCCTGGGTGGTGCCGCACAGACACTCTGCTAACCCAAATGAATGGAGACTCTTTGTGTCAGCCAAGAATCCGGGGCTCAGAGAGATGAAACCAGGCGCACGCTCACAGCACTAGGAAACAATGCCGAGTGAATTTTCACCTGGGGAGGACTGACCACCGGGAGGGACACCAGCAGGACCTAGGACCACCAGTGCCAGACCACCAACTTCATTTTGCAAGTGACAGTAAGAAGTCTGATTCTTTGAATCCAAGAAAAGACATAACCCATTCTTTGGCCTTAGTCTGAAGCTATATACAAAACACAAAAGTGACTAAAACCCCCACCCAGTACAGCAGCACAGTATCATGTCAAGAGCTCC
The DNA here is from genome assembly GCA_963574355.1 of Loris lydekkerianus. Taxonomy (NCBI): domain Eukaryota; kingdom Metazoa; phylum Chordata; class Mammalia; order Primates; family Lorisidae; genus Loris; species Loris lydekkerianus. Next base: position 36,548 of record CAUYPK010085548.1, on the reverse strand, counting down.
TGAAGGCCAGTCCTCACTGTGTCCCCTCCAAGGACCAAGCTCTGAGGAGCATTGTGAACCTGGACTCCATGCTTTCTGAAACACCAGAGGAGACTAGCTTTGCTCTGCTCAAAGGGCATGCCTTGGAAGGACAACTCTCCCTACCTGTGCAAGCAGACATCCAGTGTCATTTCAGATGTGGAGGCTGGTGTGAGGGACATCAGGTTAGGGTGGTGGCCACAGTCTCCCAGGGCCAACCCAGCCAATGTAATGAAAGCCAGAGCCGCCACAGGCAATGGTGTTCTCAGATCGCACTGTCCCGTGGGAGCAGAACCCATGGCCATGCCATAGAGACAGGAATGGCCAGAGCAAGCAAGCACACAGAAACCAGTGGCACTGAAGGCACAAGGGACAGCTACAGCTCTCCAGGGCCAGCACAGAGTGAAGGAGGAGAGGGCAGTGTCTGGAAGCCCACAGCTAGAAGGGGACTCAGTGCATCTGCCCCGCGGGGTCCCTGACCCCAGGCTGAGGAGGCTTGTGCAGAGGCCCTGAGCTGGGAGACCTGCCCCTGTGCCCACTGACATAGTGGGTTCTTATGTCAACCTTTATGGAGCAGCCAGGAGCCACCCACCTGTTAGTTCCAAACAATTTAACACAGATTAAAACTCCCAGTTAAAAAAGTGTTTTGGAATTAGTTGCAACAGATCCACCCCATACGCAAAGATACCCACGATTAAAATACCAGATAATCATTATTTTCTATGAGCCTCTCTCTCCTCCATAGCCACCCCCAAGTAAGAGCAGTCAGGTGGCTGGACCAACTTTCAGTGTAAGTCCTGGGAACTTTGGGGCCTGTGTTGGAGCCCTGCTGCCTCCATTTCACGCTGAGCTGCTCTGACCTGGCCCTGGTGGCCACTGCGTGTCTTCCTGGTCTAGCGTCTCGAGCTCGCAGCACCCTCCCGAGCAGTCCCATTGTCTCCCTCTGGCCCCTGGGGAAGCTGGCCTGATGGCCTCCTTGCTTCTCCCCCTGGAGAGTGGATTCCATCAGCGTCTGTGCTGAGTGAGCACAGAAGCAGCCACAGCTGAGCAGGCCAGTGTGCAACCCGGAAGGGTTGAGAACAAAGGTTACAAAGGGAAGCTGTGTCGGGAACCTGCCAAGACTTAAAAAGCATTCTTGCAACTCCACCTTCTGTCATTTGAACTCAGAGGCCACAGACTTGGTTCTGCGATCTTGGTCCCCACCAGGTTAGGGTTAGGGTTAATGTGCAGACTGCCCAACACCTACCTGTCGCTTGGGTTATATTTTCTGTTTCCACAATTGACTGCAGATTCTCTGAGAGCAAGATCAATTGTAAAGAGCTGTACTGAGTGTACAGTTGACCCAGGAATAACTGCTTGCTTTCTTTTTCATTTATAAAATCGGCTGATTAGAAACAAACCCTGTGAGATTGACCTCCATGTAGCAAGGCCCATGAAGGCCCCTTGCTGAACGCTGCTCAGTGTGAAGGAAAAGCTTTTGTCATTTTATCAACTTTTGATCACGTCACGTTGTTTCCCTCTACTTCTCCTTCCTCCAAAAAAATTATGAACTTGCCTTTTCAATGTAGGCAAAAAGAAAAATTCTGACCTCGTGACCTTTTTGAAAATCCCCTCTTAATGGAAAATACCTTCTCAGCGATGTTACAGCCTGTCCCTGCCTGTCCCTCACTTCCCGTCTCTGTCACACCCCCACTCACAGTATGTCCATAGGGCATTCGAGGGTGCATGGTCTCCACTGAGCCAGCCTCTGTGGCTTTACCATGTCAGACACAGCTGGTCACAAACCCTGACAGTGTGAATAAAGGTGTCTCTTTAAACAACACTGAGCATAGACGTTTTTTCATCAAAACTCCTGACAGCTCATAACCCGCCCCCTTCCTCCCTAACCCCAGTAGTAAGGAGACCATAAGGAGCTGTGTGGGGGCAGCAGTGTGACTGTCCGCAGATGTGCACACCAGAGTTCAGAACGGAAGAGACCAGAGCTGCAGAACCAGACCCCAAACGAGTTTGCACCATCCATCTGGATTTGGCGATTGGGAAGGCTGCAGTCTCTGGGATTTTCATATCAGCTATGCTGTGATGAGTCATCACAGAACGTGACCAAGTGCCCAGGGTGGAGCACAGAGATCACACAGAGCCAGGTGTACTGGGCAAGTCCACCCCTGGCGGAGAGAGGAGAGGCAGAAGATGCCAACCATTTGTACCCAGGTGTTGGTGTGACTGGAAAAGGTAGTGCCAGGCCCCCCAGAGAGACTCCTCAGTGACAGCAGCTTCACTCAGCTGTTCCCGTGTTTCTCAGAGGAAACATATTAGTAACAAAGAGAGAATGACCACCAAGATAACCTAAGTTCTACTTTCATGGAATAACACAGGAGGCAACAGCCCCTGCAGAGCAAGGTCCTGACCCAGAGAGGACCCTGAGGGCCACCTGTGCCTGCAGTGGGGCTGCGAACCTGGGACCCCGCTTGTCCCTGGTCAGCTGCAGCACGTGGGGTCAGAAGCTGAAGGCTCCGAGCCCCCATCCTCCCTTGTGAGGAGATGGTGTCCCTAGACCCTCAGCGAGCTGTGAAGACTGACAAGACAAGGAGATTGTGGGACATGCCTGCCAGTGTGAGTGTCCGAAGGTTTTAGGGACCATCAGTAGCAAGAGCAGAGGACAGTCAGCAAACTCCAGGTGGACAAACACGATTGCTCAAAAGACTTGACAGTATAACCACTTTACAACATCGCTTCTCTCTTGCAAAAACTTCAAAGACACAACAGCTATATGCCAAAGGACAGGCTGTTCATGACAAAGTAGCAGAGAGAGAGGTACTCAGTGATTGAACCAGTGCATGTCTCTGCTTCTAGAAAGGCAGCATGAGCCCACATTTTTCTACTCCTCCATGTATAGCTCCAAACCCTGGACATTGCATATAAACACACAGAAAGATTTGGAATGGTGGGGAGAGGAAAGCTGACCAGCCAAGGAGCTCAGGTGCCACAGGACAGTGCAGACATGGTGTTGGGGAAGCCCCCAGAAACAGCAGCAGTCAGAGACACCAGAAGTCCCAACAGACACCTACTTTCTCTGCCAAGAGGACTGGGCAAGGGGCAGCCCAGCAAGGCAGGAGCTTCTAGACAGGGGCCACTTTTCTCCTGCTGGACAGCACAGAAAAGGCTGTGGCCACTCCCCATGTTGCACAGGAGGCCAGGACAGGGGTTCAGAACCCCACCTGCACAGGTTACACCAGCATGCCTCATGCTTCCCACAGAGCACGGTTGGAGGAAGCCCTGAAGGAGCAGGGCCTTCCCACTGGCCAGGAAGTGGGCATGTCTCTGACCGCGACTCAGGGGGCCAGGTGGGGTCCACACTGTTCACAGCACTGAGGGGGAAACCTGGACTCCCCTATCCAGCCCTGCCAGAGCTGGATAGGAAGAGAACCCTCATAACATTATACAAAACTTCTTTAGGTTTTGTTCAAAAGACCACTCACCACACCAGGAGCTGGGAAGAGAAAGAGAGAGAGTCTGTAGCCACCAGCACTGAGAGGTCAGAAGTTCTGAAAGGTCATAGGCAGCCATTATAAAAGTGCTGCAGCAAGAAATTATAATCACAACTGAAACAAACCAAAAACTAGGAAGCTACCAAAAGGAAACAGAAAGTCTAAGTAAATAAACAGAAGAAAAAAAGAAGAACCAAAGGGAAATTGTGTTATTAGAAAAAACCCAAAATGAAAAGTGATGGCTTCAACAGCATAATCAGGGCAGAAGAAAGAATCAGTGAATTGAAAGACAGAATGAGAAAAAATGCTCAATCTAAAAAACAGAAAGAGAAGTATAGTGACTTAAAACATTAACAGAGCCTGGAGGAGCTATAGGACCTGAAAAAAAGACCTGACACTCACCTCCCAGGAGTTATGGAAGCAGAGAAAAAGAGCATAGGGCAAGAAGAGTGATCAAAGAAATAACAGCTGAGACCATCCCTAGTTCAGCAAGAGAGATGAAACTACAGACTCAGGAAATTGAACAAACTCTTAAAAGAATAAACCCTGAGAAATCCACATCAAAACACATAATAATTAAATTTCTAAAGCTAAAAGACAAAGAAAGAAGCATGAAATCATTCAGAAAAAGAAAATGTTACCGTACTTTTAGGAGAAAAAGAATTGCAATGTATTTCTCATCTGATATCATAAGAACCAGAGAAAGCACCAGTCTGTTTTTCAAGTGGTAAAAAAAGAAAAAAGTAAATAAACTGTCAACTCAGAATCCTACATGAGGTGAAAATGCCTTTTAGTGTGAAGGGAAAGTCAAGATGTTGATGAAGGGAAAGCAAGAGAATTTGTCATCAGCAGATCCTTCCTAAAATAATGGATGGCTACAGAAAGTTCTCTAACAAATAGCAAAAAATAAAAGAAGGAATTTCAGAACACTGGGAGGTGAGAAGGACACAGGAGCAAAAAATATAAGTAAATACAATGGGCTTTTCAAATTTTTTTCTTTTCATTTCTTTGGGGTTTTATTTTTGTTTGTTTGCTCGTTTTGTTTTTAAATTGAGACAGAGTCTCACCCTGTACCCTTAGCAGAGTGCAATGGCGTCATACCTCACTGCAACCTCAGACTCAGGCTGTGGGCATCTGAAGCCGCCACTGGAATTCTCTCTCCTTGAGTCTTCTAAATTATGTTTGACGGCTGAAGCAAGTAATACCACTTTACGCTGTTGTTTTAACTGTTTATAAAGAGCATATTTAAAAGAACCATAAATAGGGAAGATAAAAGGGACGTAAAAGGACTAGAGCAGGGCTTCTCAATCTTCCTAATGTCGTGGCCCTTTAATACAGTTCCTGTGGGTCATGACCCACAGGTTAAGAACTGCTGGACTGGAGATTTCTAAACTTCACTTAAACCAGTAAGTGGCGACAATAGCAGACTGTGATGTCACGTGTAATGTAATACCAAAAACAACCACTGTAAAAGCCATGCAAAGAGATGCACTCACAAGCACTATAGATGAGTCAAAATGGAATTTTAAAAATGATGATGTGAACTACAGGAAGGCAAGGAAAAGGAAACAAATGAAAATCAGAAAGAATAATGAGAAAACAAAAAATAAAATTTCAGACCTAAGTCCTAATATATCAATAATCATATTAAATGTAAATGGTCTAAATATATCAATTAAAAGAAAGAATTTGGAAGAGCAAATTAAAAGTCATAACTCAACCATTTACATTAGACAAGAAGCACTCTTCAAATGTAAAAAATATATAAAGGTGACAAGTAAAAGGATATAAAAATATACACTCACGAGACTGTCATCACTGGAGATAAGGTCAGCCAATTATAGATAGACAATAGCCCAAAGTCCTGACATGTGACACTGGTCATGTAGACTGGAGCCTGACCACCAACCCCTCTTTTTAAAAAGCCCTATATTTCTGCTTAAAGACAAGGATGACGGTCTTTGAGATACTAGTCCACTGCCCTCCTCATTTGCTGGAAAATTAATAAACTTCTCTTTCCTTTTCTTCAAACCATCTGTCGACAAGTACTGAACTTTCAGTAACACTGCCAAGAGACAACAAGAAACAGAGACATTGAAGGCAGTGGAAATATCACTTTTGATGAGAGTATCAGCATTGCCCAATAGATCTTTATCCAGAGAACTGTCTGGAACCAAACCCCTGGAGAGATCCCAGAGACTGCCCAGTCCATGGTACAGTGAGGACAGCACTACCCTCATGACGTCATAAAACACCAGCAGTGCTGGGTAGGGTGCCCCACTAGCAAATAAATTCAAGAGAAAATAATTCAATTAAAGGATCATTTGACAACCACAAAAAATGAATGAGTGGGCAGTGCCTGTGGTTCAAGGAAGTAGGGTGCTGGTCCCATATGCCAGAAGTGACAGGTTCAAACCCAGCCCCAGCCAAAAACTGCAAAAAAAAAAAAAAAAAAAAGAGTAGTAGAAAAAACAACTTAAAACAAAAACCCACGCATCAATAAAATAAGGAAAGATGGTATAAATTTCAAAAATGGTAAGAAGAAAGAAAGGAAGGATTTTTCTCAACTCTCACCACCACCCACATCCCAGAAGCAGAGACAGACATTCAGGGAGTAGACCAAGGAATAAACAGGAGACCTTGGAACAGTCAGAGCCGTGGCTGAGGACAATAGCCTCCCTGCACCTCAGCGTCACTGCAGAGTCCAGAGACCATCAGGGTTTGCCTGCTCCCAAGGCTCCCTGGACAGGACATTTGGGAACCTGAAGTTCTCCCTTGGGACTCTCAGAAGGAAGAGCAACACTCACATCTCACCACAAAAGTCTGGACGCAGCTTCAAAGAGGACCCACAGCTGGGGGACCCCTGCTGGACACACACACCTGTTGGGTGAGAAAGACAAGCAGAGCTCAGATGTGTGGAGAGTGTGGAGAAGAATCACTCACTGTGGGTAAGCAGGCAATATGTGTTTCAGTAAAGCCATTGTTGGTTAGGAATGATGGACACTCAACCCAAGCTATCTTTTGCATATTGAACAACATAAAATAATGAAATTGAAAACAAATTAACAAGACAAGACAATAAGTTGGTTCTTGGCAAAAACTAAAAACATAGATAAACCCTAGAAAGACACCATATATACTATTTGGAATGAAAAGGAAGCATAATTACAGTACCATCAGATTTCTCACAAATTACAAGAGAACAAATGTGAACCTGAAAGAGCCAGTACTGCAAGATGGATCCCAAGTGGGTACCTGGGCCAAATTTTGATGAGGAGGGGTCAGAGTCGCCTGAACCAACCAACCAATCAGGCCTTAGCTGTATCAAGCCATCAGGGCTCAGCTATATCAACCAATTGGAACTAAGTGACTTAGACTCCTTCATTTGCATACGTGGACCTGATTGGGAGCCTGGGCCACATTTTGCAGTAAAGCTAGAATCCTCTCTTCTCTGGACAGCTGCTTCCAAACCTTCCTTCCACACCTCTTCCTCTTACAAGGACACTAATCTCATTCATGAGGCTCCACCCTCAAGACTTCATCACCTCCTAAGGATCCACCTCTTAATATCATCGCTTTGGAGGTTAGAATTTCAAAAAGATTTTTAGGGGGACATACATTTTTGGACTATAGTACAGAAGAAACTTTTAAATAATCTCCTTTATACAAAAATCTTTAAGATAAATTCTAGAAAAAAAATCTAGCTATGTATAAAAAATATATAGACATATCACAGCCCATTAGTGCTATGTCAGGCATGGAAGAAGACTTCAACATCAAAAGAAATCTTTTCATACAATTAATACATTACCTGTTACTAAAATTAATATATAACATTATATTAAGGAAAAAATGTTATCTCAATCGCCTAATAATACTTACAATAGTATTATAATATCTCAAAATAAATATTGTAATAAAAAATATATGATGCAATTGTCTACTCATTTGTGATTACAAAATACATTCCTAATATTAGGAATAGAAAGAAGCATTGTAACCAAGGAAAAGCTATCTATTCAGTATATCAAAATTATACTTAAGGCTCGGCGTTTGTAGCTCAAGCAGCTAAGGCACCAGCCACATACACCAGAGCTGGTAGGTTTGAATCCATCTCAGGCCTGCCAAACAACAATGACAACTACAACCAAAAAAAAAAAAAAAAAGCCAGGTGTTGTGGCGGGCACTTGTAGTCCTAGCTACTTGGGAGGCTGAGGCAAGAGAATCGTTCAAGCCCAGGAATTGGAGGTTGCTGTGAGCTGTGATGCCATGACCCTCTTCCATGGCACTCTTTGGGGCTCTGTCTCAAAAAAAAAAAAAAAAAAAAAAAAATCATACTTAATGCTAAAACTATAGAAGTGTTCCCATTGACATTAAAATACAAATTATAAATATCCTCCAAAACTGATGCCATTTGAAACTCAACAATCAAAAGAGCTAAAAGATGTAGGAAATGCCAAGAGTGAGTCAAAGCTGTTATCATTGACAGGAGACATTATCTGCACAGAAAATTCTATAGCATCTACAGCCTACTAAAATTAACAGCGGAATTCAGTAAAATCAACATAAAGAATCATTTTCATTCCTATACACCAATAATGAACATTTGAAATACAATTCTCTGCCCATTCAGTCACCCAGCAAGCACTCACAGAGCACTCACCTTGGCCACGGTGCCAGCACGGAAAGGAGCTACCAACAGGGAGGTTCCCACCCTGCCCAGATAAGGATAAAACACAGTGTATGGTGAACAACAGAGCAGGGAATGCAGGTGGGTTGGTGGGTGGGGAGAGAATGAGTCCTGGAGGCCCCTCTGGAGAAGGCCTTGAAGCAGAGACCTGCCCAGCCAAGTAGGAAGCCAAGAGCTACTAGAGCCAAGAGAAAAATGCATGCACAGGCCCCAAGCATGTGTGAGTGTGTGAGCACGTGTGTGTGAACATGTGTGTGTAAGCATGTGAGTGAGTGTATATGAATGTGACTGCGAGTGCACATGTGTGTGAGCATGTCTGGGTGTATGATCATGTTTGTCAGAGTGTGAGCATGTGTGTGAGTGTATGAGCATGTGAGTGTGTCAATGTGTGTGAGTGTGCAAGTGTATGTGAGCATGTGAATGTATAAATGTGTGTGTCGGTGTGTTAGCACGTGTGAGTGGGTGTGAGCATGTGTGTGTGTGATCGTGTATGTGCGTGTGAGCATGTGAGAGCATTTGCGAGCAGGTGTGTGAGCAGGTGTAAGTGTGTGCATGTATGAGAGTGTGTGGGAGCATGTGGGAGCATGTGTGTCCTGTTTAGCTAGCTGTTCAGTGTGCAGAGTGCAGGCCCCCTTCTCCCCACTTCTTGCTTCCTCTCCCTGGCCTGGGACCCCACATCTGCCCTGTCACAAAGTCCCTTCCTGGAGGAAGACCAAGGGCAGCCTCACTGCAGCCACACAGCCCTGCACAGCCGGCACATGGCACTTGGGGGACTCTGGAGACCTGTCGGCCTGGAGCCAGGGCGACACTGGGGCTTTCACCTCCAGCTTCCCACCCAGCCAAGCCTGGCTGCCCTTGGCAGGGTGCACAGGTGGGAGGAAGGACAGGATAAGAATGCACTGTGGTTGGTGGGGAGAATATCAGAGAACAAGAACTTGGCCTGCAGGAGCCATGTGAGTGGTTCATCCTCAAGGATGTCCGATGTATGAGGCATGGGTGAGCCCCCACCAGCCCCATCAGGGGCTGCCGCTGAGACAGTGAAGCTGGTGGGGAGACCCCTAGGCAGAGCCACGGACAGTGCCCTGCAGCACCAGGCACTGACTCATCTAGCACTAACGATCTTGGCCAAAACATCAGCCTCTACCTTTAACTTTGAGTGCCTGGCCTAGTTGTTGGCTAACAGAAAAGCTTTCAGAGAAGCCACCTCTCAGGACAAGCAGCTATTCTAGGACAGTTGGGAGTCAAGGTGGACACCACAGACTGATGTGCCCTCCCTGCTTGTCTCCAGAGGAGTTGAGAGGCCAAGTCCTCAACCTGTACATGGAGGTGGCACTGGAGCTCTGTGGCCTCCCACACAGACACCCCTTCTCTAGTGTTACCCAACTCTGGGCTTTCCAGGCCCAGGAGGGCGGATCTGCTTTCTCCCAGGCATAGGCTCCCAAGTGTGTGTCTGGCCCACAGACCAGTCCCTGGTGGCTAATCCATTTACCACATCTGTAACTGGAGCCTGCCAATGTTGCATCGGAATCAAACAGACCATTTCTTCCAGAAGAATCCTGGGTCACACTGGAAACAAAGCTACATAAATCCACAACCCAACAACCCCCCTGTGACATAGCATCCTCCACTTGGATTTCCTATGGCTTTTGATTGTGGTAAGACTGTGGAAACATGGAAATCCAATCTGTCTCCTGGAAACACAGGATTTCACTAATGTTTGGGAAAAGTTGAGCCTGAGCTTGAAGACAGCCTGGCATATGCCCACTACTATCTCCAGCTCCAGTGCAGGGCTGCTGTCTGTCCCCTGTGCTGGTGAGCAGCCTGCTCATATCAGTACTAGCAAGGTCACTCCTGTGACTCTAGATTGTCTGTCCCGGTCAAGGGACCCCTGTGGCCCTGCAGACCCTTAGAGGACTGTGCATGCTGAGGGACACTGGGGATCCCAGAAGTCATTACAGGCACAAAAAACAGCACCAGTGGGGACAGCTGTTCATCTAGCTGCCACATGGCAGCAAGATCTGCAGCAGGTGCTGGGGCGCAGGGGAATCTGCAGCAGACACTGGGGTGCAGCAGGATCTGTGGCAGGCACTAGGGGTACAGGGGTATGTGCAGCAGGCACTGGGGTGCAGCAGGATCTGTGGCAGATGCTGGGGGTACAGGGGTATGTGCAGCAGACACTGGGGTGCAGCAGAATCTGCGGCAGATGCTGGGGGTACAGGGGTATGTGCAGCAGACACTGGGGTGCAGCAGGATCTGTGGCAGATGCTGGGGGTACAGGGGTATGTGCAGCAGACACTGAGGTACAGCAGGATCTGAGGCAGGCACTGGGGGTACAGGGGTATGTGCAGCAGACACTGGGGTACAGCAGGATCTGTGGCAGGCACTGGGGGTACAGGGGTATGTGCAGCAGACACTGGGGTACAGCAGGATCTGCAGCCAGTGCTGGAGTGCAGGGGATCTGTAGCAGGCACGGGGGACCACGGAGGATCTGTGGCAGGTGCTGAGGTGCAGGGTATCTGTAGCAGGCACTGGGGTGCACGGGGATCTGTAGCAGGCACTGGGGTGCAGGGGGATCTGTGGCAGGTGCTGAGGTGCAGGGATCTGTAGCAGGCACTGGGGTGCAGGGGGATCTGTGGCAGGTGCTGAGGTGCAGGGGATCTGTAGCAGGCACTGGGATGCACGGGGATCTGTAGCAGGCACTGGGGTGCCGGGGGATCTGTGGCAGGCACTGGGGTGCAGGGGGATCTGTGGCAGGTGCTGAGGGGCAGGGGATCTGTAGCAGGCCCTGGGGTGCACGAGGATCTGTAGCAGGCACTGGGGTGCATGGGGATCTGTGGCAGGCACTGAGGTACAGGGGGATCTGTGGCAGGTGCTGAGGTGCAGGGGATCTGTAGCAGGCACTGGGGTGCAGAGGGATCTGTGGCAGGTGCAACCTACAGTTACCTCCCTTCCTCTGGCAGCAGCCTTTAGGGGCAGCACAGCGCAGTGAGGCCATTAATGAGAGCTTTTCCATCCCCAGAAGCTGATGGTCTGAGTGGTTGTCCACCTGGGGAGGGAGCGGCACTGCAGTGGCTGAGTGGGAACACCTGGTTATGGCCCCTCTGGCTCCCAGCAGGGTCTGGAGCAGCAACAGGATGGACCTCCAAGTCCTACAACTGTCCTGTGGCCTGTGCAGCAATCTGGGGCACCCCCTGCAGAGCAGCTTCCCAGGCCTTCAGCTCAGTTCCTGCTCAGGAGCTAGAGGAGGGACACTGGCCAGGCCCTTAGGCCAGGAGCCCAGCATGGTCTGGGAGCCCACTGTGAATCTGTGCCTCCCTCGGCCCACTGGGGCCAGACACTGCTGCCACAGAGGACTTGTTTGTGCACCAGTTTGTGACCAAGTGACCAGTGAAGCTCCTGGGAATAGCCACCACCAGGCCAGACACTGCCACCATAGCAACACATGGCCTGCCAGTGTCCTCTCTGCCCAGTGTTTGTGCTCTGGAACCAGCATGCCCAGCCAAGGTCTCCTTTCCCCAGAGACGAGGACATGGTGAGAGGGCAGCTCCCACCGCCCTGGGCTGCAGCCATCAGGGTTTTGCATGGTGGTTTCCTTTGTCCTCAGAGTTGGGGAACACGGGAGGCAGAATTGACCCTGAACCAAGGCAAAGATGCTGTGTGATCTGAGCCTAGGATCAATGGTAGGTACCTACCAGTCCCTGGCATCTGGGCTTGTTCAGCTGTCTGAAACCACATCTTCCAATCAAATGAAGCAAAATGTACAGTTATAATTCATGCAAAGAATAACCAGCAAGGTCCAGTAGAACACATTGGAAACAGTGGAAATAAAGAGATCAGTTCCAACCAAGTGGTCTGCCCTGTTTGCAGCAGGCACCTGTCATGAGGGAGGCCAGAGGCAGTGTGGGTGGCGCAGGTAGTACGGGTGGAAAAGGCACTGTGGGTATGGCAGGACCCACATATGGCACAGGCTGGACCCCACAAGTATTGAAGGGCCACTGGAATTTTCCAGAAGGGGTCCTTGTGACAGGCCTATGTTAGGAGTGGGAGGCTTGGGTGGAGGAACCACATGTGAGAGAGACAGTTCAGAGCCGGGAGCCAGGCAGGCACTGAGGCACTTCGGGAGGAAAAGCGAGAGGATACATCGTTGTCCAAGTCCACATTTGAAATCTGTAAATGTCCAACACTACTACTATGAGCTCAAAGATTTCCTGAACCTGAATGAGATTACCCTTCTTAATTGAAAATTGCAATTAATACTAATTTTCAAATTATAGTGCTTTTTCCTAATTTTAATTTGTATGACATAGCTAAAAAGCTGTTCATATTCCAACCATAGGACGGATGGAGGATGAAGATGTAGGATTTGAAGCCTCACACCTCTGGACTGGTTCCTTCAGCCTCACTGGCGTACTGCAGGGCTGTGTTCTAAGCAAGGGTGCCCCAAGGTGATTACAGTCCAGAGTCCTGACTAAAAGGGGAGGTTGAGAGTGGGAACAGTGGTGGGACAAGGACAGCTTCAGACACACACTGAGGGAAATGACACCCACAGGCAACAGACAGGGTGGGGATGACATTCAGAGACACAACTGTGTCCACATGGAAACCAGGAGCCATGTACCAGCAAGTTCTAGCCATATAAGAACATCTCTGCTTCTCACTTACTAGCATTTTCATTATATTTTTAGAAAAATATAATTTTTGGAGAAAACTGTTGCATTTGGACTTTTAGGTCAGGAACCAAAAAGAACCAGAGTAAGTTTGTGTTAGCCCTTGTGAGAAAGGTGGAGACCAAAGAAAAGTTGGACGTGGGGAAAGCTACCTACACTCCCCCACTGCCACGAGCTGGTGGTGCTACCCCAAGGCCGTGGGCCTCAGAGGACCATGTGGTGGTTCTCAGTAGAGTCTCAAAGCCACAGCACCAGTGTCACCTGGAGACCTGAGGAACCCAGCACACAACTTCCTGACCCCCAGGACAGCCAGTGCACTAGGACCCCAGGTCCCGGCACAGCTTGGCGGTCCTCACAGGGGCCACCCACTGCAATTACCTGGGAAGAGTCTCACAACACCATACTGTGTTTCTGTTCCCAGTGATGCAGGTGGGTTTGTCCAGGACTGACCTAGACTCTGCCACCACGAGTTAGGGGAAAATGCACATGTTCGGGACACTGCACGGGATCCAGATCTCACCACTTGCAGAGCAAGGCTCCACTGCCTCCAGGAAAGAGACAGATTTTGTGTTTTGGGGACTTTTAGAAGAAAGGTGATGTGTGCATCCAAAACATTAAGTAGTTTGTGAAAATATACTTTAAAAAGGTTAAAACTATAAATGTTACGTTATACAGCAGAACCTCCACAACTGACCACAACCTTAATTTGACCTAATGTTCATAGACAGAGATGCATCACATGTAGATATCAGTACAGAAAGCTTAGCTCCTTATGGTGACCACCTGTGTATGTTGACCAGCTTGTTACAGTCCCTGAGGTAGTCAACGCACAGAGGTTCTACTGTATACACTTTACCACAATAAAAAAATAGGGAAAATGTAGATATTAAAAACAGCAGTAACTGGAATTTTTATCTCTGAATAATTCAACACCCAAAGATAACCAAGTTCCCTAGGTTGTCTCTGATCCAGTATGTTCCTAACTTTGTACCTGTTCTTCCTCTCAGGTTAGCATCTCTCTAGGTGACAGGGACTTTACTGTACCACCTTACACCGTAGGGAGGACCTGACTATGCCACCTCACATCAAAGGGAGGACCCGACTGTGCCACCTCACACCACAGCGAGGACCCGACTGTGCCACCTCACACCACAGGTAGGACCCGACTGTGCCACCTCACACCACAGCGAGGACCCGACTGTGCCACCTCACATCACAGGTAGGACCCGACTGTGCCACCTCACACCACAGCGAGGACTCGACTGTACCACCTCATACCACGGGAAGGACCCGACTGTGCCACCTCACACCACAGGGAGGACCCGACTGTGCCACCTTATACCACGGGAAGGACCCGATGTGCCACCTCATACCACGGGAAGGACCTGACTGTGCCACCTCACATCACAGGGAGGACCCGATTGTGCCACCTTATACCACAGAGAGGACCCGACTTGCCACTCTATCTCATAGGGAGGCTCACACTCTTGGTATCCTGCTTTCCTATTACCATTCTGGGAGGAGTTACAGAAAGTGAATTTAATTTCTTTTTCTTACCCTACCCTCCTCTTACCTAGTAAAAAACATCTTAAATGAAGCTTAGAATTGATTGGCTCATTAGGCAATGCCAATTGTGATTGAGAATATTGCTCAGGATTAATGACAGGCTGGGGGCCGAGAGCGCAGCTGGCACCAGGACTCCAGCTGGCTGTGAACTCAGCCAAGCATTCACCCAAAGCGGCGGGCGTGGGCGTCAGCAGATGAGGACGCATCCTGCGCGTGGGACGTCTCAGGGGAGCTCACCCCTCCTCGCGCCTCCTCCTCTGGCGCCCCCTCCCCTGCCAGGCCATATGTGGCTGCAGCCAGTCTCGCATTCCATCCACTTAGAGTCTGTTGTGCAATCCCTTTGGACTGGGGGACACCTAATTAAAACAAATTAATGATCTGAAGCAGAAACTGTGTTTAATGAAGCCTTGCTTGGGCTTGTACATGGTGCCAGGGCTGTTTGCCTACAAATATTTACCAGCCCTTCGTGCGGAAGAGTCACGGCTCCTGTTCCTGCCCTCCCCCCTCCCCAATGCCGTGCCAGGCGGGTTCTTGCACCTTTACCACCTCAAAACCAGCCCATGTGCCCATGGAGCTGTAGGAGCGTCATTCTCTCAACTTGGCCAGGTCCTGGGGACTGTTGGCCATGCTCCCGGCCAGTCCAGGCCTGGCTCTGAAGTCTCCAGGTTCACCTGATGGAATTTCAGGGTGGCACATTCAGTGTGTAGGACCAATAGCCTGAAAGCTGCCACTGTTAAAAACAAAATCTTGGCTTTTTTCAAAAGCAGAGATGAGGCCCACCTAGGAGCAGCCCTCTTGGGCCTCATAACAAGCAAGAATAAATTTCTTCCCCAAACACATCTCAAGACAGGAGAGGGGAGCAGGGAAAATAACCTGCTGAGGAGGAGGGAGGCTGGCACAGTGGTGGAAGAAGATGCACACATGGAGCCCACCCAGCCTGTGCCTCCACGGCTGACTCCTATGTCCCCTAGGTCTCCAAGGTGCAGCTAGCAGCTCTGCCCCTCCACCTCTGACAAGTGCCCGGGTCCGCTCATGCCCACAGAGGGCTCAGCTAGGCTCATTGTTGGCTTAATCGATGCTCAAGACCCAGAGGGCAGGCAACAAGCCCAGGCCTGTGAGGCATTAACTCCCAGATGGAGTCCCCAGGACACACGGGAAGAGGATGGCCACATAGGACCCCAGACTCCATGTGGCCATAGTGGATGGGCTCTCCACAGGAGTACCAGGCATGGCCTGGAGTCCAGGGAGTTCTCAGGGACATGAGAATGTTTCTTCTGAAATAGGAAAAGAGAAAACAAGCTTCCAGGGAGATGAAAATGCTTGGTTTTACAACTTCAGTGTGTTCATCTTCACACCAACGCAGCTGCCAAATGTCACTGCAGTGTTTCCTAAAGGGCCCTCAGAGGGAGCGTTGGCCTCAGTGGGACTCCTTGAGCTGGTGGCTACTGGCCAGGCAGCCGCATGGAGACCTGCAGCCTTTGTGTGGGGGACAGTTCCTCCTCCGTCAGCTGAAGCTGAGGGACCAGGCCTCTCCTGAGAGGACTCTGCTCTGGGTGGTTTCTGAGCCACATCTCTATCCCACAGTCTGTAGGAGACAACCTGGTGAGCAGCCGGCATAAGGACAGACAGGCTGTCACTTGCCAGCTCAGGTTCCTGGAGGCCCCACAGCCCTCGCTGACCACCCCGCCTCCTGGGCCCTGCCAAGAACAGGACTAACACAAGTCTGTGCCCGTTTCCCTCTGCCTTGCATTCCTGGTCATTGCCTGAGGCCCCAAATTCCTGCCGCGCTGGAGGCAGGATGCACCTAACTCAGGAATTCACTTTCTCACCTGGCCTGTCATGGCCTGGCCTGCGGGCCTGCAGGTCCCAGCACAAGCCCCATCTGCTCGCCAGGCAGAAGCACAGCAGGCTTCAGCTCAGAGCATGGAGTCCCCACTATAAGCAATTAATTTTTAAACCCAGGAGGCCAGGTGACACCCTGTTCTGAACAGCAAATACAGAGAGGAAATTAATTCACCACATACCAGGCTCTGGAGGCAGGTTGTGTCCCAGGTGTGGGAGGCACAGCCATCCTCCTGCTCCAGGTCTGGTCCTCTCATCTCCAGCACCCAAGACTGACTCCACAGCTGCCAAACGGTCAGGAATGTCATCTGCTGGGAGCAGCTCAAGGCTGCACAAGGCAATCCAGCCCTGCAGAGTGACATCCTCCAAAGTCAACAGGTTCAAAAGGAACAGCAGCTAGAAAGAGAGAGCTGCAGCTCCTCAAAGTAAGAGTCATCTCTGCGTCCAGACAGGCGCTGCAGGGGGCCTGGCTTGGAGGGTGACCCTGTCCACTCTGCCCCAGCACTTGGGCCAGAGCACCTGCCACAGCTGGGAGGTGCCTGGACAAGGACATGGGGTCCTGCAGGGCTGGATGCTCTGTGTCCACCTGCAGTGTACCTGCAGCCCAGTGCGCTCCTCTGTCTTCCCCACCCCACTGAGGACATGGCTTAGGTCAATGTAGCTTTTAGACTCCTTACTTGAGTAGTCTTTGTAAACATAGTTTGTTTTAACATTCAGTCTTTTATTGTGTTTTCCAGGTAAATGGGGGGAGGGGAGCTTGCAATCATCTAGATCACATTTCTCCCAAATGGCCACCACCATTTGCCAGGAACCCAAGTCCACTGCCACCCCATGTGAAGCCCTACATGACACTACACAACGCTGTTGTCCCCCTAAAAATGCTGGGTTTTCAGAACCGAAAGAGACATTCACAGGAGGAAAACTCCAGGAACACAAGGTTGTTGTGGCCATGGCACAGGCGGACTGTGCCCAATTTCTGACCAGGGTGCACTTCACAACTCCAAGGAGCTAACTGGACACATCTGCTCTGCTCTGTGAGCTTCCAGGAGGCCTCTAGTCCCAATCCTCACTCATCCTTCTGATTGTCAAGCAAGAAGCCAGCTCATGCCTGCAAACACCTAATCCCTATGTGATGAGTCGTGATCGTGAAAGTCAGGCACCAATGTGCTTCACAACCTTCTCTCTAATCCTCAGCGAGCTTGCACTTGCCTTAGGGACTGCATTGTCACGCTGCCCTGTCCTGACACCCACACTTCTTTTGCAACATTATCATGACCTGGCAGTAGCTCGACGTTTGCAGATGCAAGGCCATCACATGCTCTCTGTCGACGTGCCAAGGAAAGGAGGTGGGAAGAGAGGCCTTTCCAAGAAGCCACCTGTGGTTATACCCCACTGTCACTACATTGAACAGACTCAGCAGTCTTCAGTCAGTATGGATGCAAAGTCATGTTTAGTAAATTCATGAAAGATGGCTTCACCGTGTCCTATAATTGGGGCACCAAGATCACCTGGGCACAACCTTAATTTCAACCCACAACTTGGCTGATCCACATCATGCCCCTGGCATCAAATGCCTGATATCTCATTGGCTTCCACCTAATGGCTTATACAATAGTTTGGGGGAAAACTCCAGAAAGAAGCTTCATTCTCTTTCCACTTACAGAAAGCACTTTCTTCATCAGTCAGTGTAGAGGATGAGGGTCAGCAGACCCCAGCCCTGCCCTGCTAGGCCCTGACCGGAGGGCATGTTGCCCTGGTTTGCCCATGGTTCTTCCTCAGCCTATCCCCTTTATCTCAAATCTAGACCTCTTTCACTTTCCCACAACAAGCATATTTTTACAACACAAAACTTGTTTTAAAAACTTCAGAGTAACCTTTAGTGAAGAATAACGGAAAATACTGGAAAGAGGTAAGAAGTGTGTTTGGTCTCAGATGACCATGGGAGAAGGAACACAGAGTCAGAGCCTACAAGAATTTTCTGAAACAGCTCCCACCCTTTTAGATGTACCATTTCAGTTTAGATGGACACAGGACACGCTTGTCTAGGAGAGAGGACAGGGCCCTCCCCCACACAGGTGGGTGGGAAGTCACCTACAGGCAGCAGGTGACAGAGGTCAGGGAAGCTGCCCCACAACTCTTCCCGTCTGGCCCTCCAGGGTGAAGTGCTGAAGACATCTGCCTGGAGCTGAATTAAAAATCACAGCAGAGCTTGGAGGGACCTACGTCCAGCATCGGCCGAGGGTTTCCATGCTGCTTTGTTCCTAGGGATGCTGGCTGGTACCCCGTCAGGAGGGGCGGGAGACGCCGGCTCAGGCAGTTTCCAGGGCAGGACCACAGCAATGCCTGGCGCAGCATTGCAGGGAGCACGGCCATCTGGTCATCAGGACAAGCTGCTGCCAACACTGGCGGCTCTTTTTCCATCTCATTTCAGGAGCTCTGGAGCCTGCAATTGAGACCCTGGGGAGAGTCTGGCTAAAGTTCTTTCTCACATCTATTCTGATCTTGGACAGAAGGAGAATGAATGGAACTGTGGGGAATGTGCACACATGCTGACATGTGCACACATGTGTGCCACATGCACATGCAGGTGAGGGCTGGTACATACACACGTGCTCACGTGAGTGCTGTGTGTACATAAGGCAACAACTAGCCACACACATCACACGTGTGTGGTCCATGTGCACACAGGCAAAGACTAGTATACACATGCATACGCGTGCACATGTGAGTGCCACATGTACATTCAGGAGAGGACTAGCACACATACATGTATGTGGCACATGTGCTAAGGCAAAGACTAAGAGACCAGCTAACCAGGGAGGTGGGAAACAACAAGGAGAAGGAATCTCAGATGGAAGAAGCAGAACAAGAAGAGACGGGGGAGGAAAGGAGGCCCAAAGAGGCAGCCTGCAGCCTCAGTCCTTTGCGGAACCATCCAGCACCTGTCCCGGCTGGCCCTCCTCACACACCTCCACTCACCACCCTCAGGCAGGTTCCCTTGTTGATTTCCTACACCCTGCCTTTCGGGTGAAGGCACCACCCTCCTAAGAGCTAGGAAGAATGGAGCTGGGGAAGGGAAATCTGCTTTCCCTAAAATGGGAAAAGCCCAGGACTCAGGCTGCCGAGGACCCTGCCAGTGACACAGCTTCCTGTTACTGTCACCCCCGCCAAGCCATCTTGCTCTTGGCTCTGCACCGAGAAAACTGCTGATTTGGATGCTGAAGATGTCCTGCAGGGCTGTCCATGCATATGCACATCAGATCCCGACATAGAACAGGGCCTGTGCAGTGCAGACAGACTGCCTGTCCCTGGAGGGTGTCCCGAAGCTGAGTGGGCCATATCAGGCTTCTCCCACAAGCACTGATTCATACGTGTCCCCAGCAGGGCTCAGAGTCATCTTTTGTTCCTTCACCAAGTTCCAGGGATGTGCTCAGGGCCTCTCATGGGCACCTGCTCTGCCCCTGTAGCCATCACTGCCTGTCATGCCCTTGGGTGCAGATGGTCCATGCTCACAGAAAGGCAGGGAGAGCAATGACATCTCTGAGTGTCGAATGACTCTTCCTGGAGAGAGATTGGTTGGGTTCAGTGTGTTTGTCTGTTCGTTCCTCCATGACAGCTGTACTAACTGTCTTTGTGCCAGGCTGCATGCCAACCTAAGATCCCCCCAGCCCTACTTCTCAGGCCTGGAGCCCACACCCACAGCCAAGGCCTCCAAACATGGGCTCAGACCAGGAGGGACTGCCTCGAGGGTGGGTGAGCCCCTGCAGGATGGACCTCGCACCTCCTCGGGGTTCTTACTTCTATCCAGGGGGACTCAGAAAGCATAGGAGATCTTGTGCTGGTGCAGTGTGTCCCGGCTATGTGGCCTGTCCCCCGGCACTAGCTCTGGGTCTGGGTGTCTTCACAGCTCCCGGCTCTCTCTACTTGATGCTTCTCTGCTTTAGATGTGATGTCATCGCTGTCCTTGGTTGTTAGAAAACAAACATGCTTCAAGAGGAAGCTACAAGTGCAGACACGGAATGCCCTGCAGTTCATCCTGCTCAAGAGCCAAATACTTGGTGGGACAGAGCCTTAAAATTCAGGCCCTGCTCCTTCTTCTATGCTGGTTCTAGAAACTTCTGGAGCCTGAGGGCCAGCACCTCTGGTGTCAGAGGGCACAACTGGGACTAGTGCAGTGCCCTGGTCTCAGACTTACCTGAGCAAGTGCCTCAGCATCCAGCCAAGAGGGTCCCAGGCAGCTTCACCACAGCCAGGGCCTCAGAATGGCCAGCCTTGGGCAGAAGAGCCAGATGCCCCAGAGCCAGTGGTGGGTCAGTGGTGCCTAGCGCAGCAATGCCTGATATAAGGCACCATCAGGCAACTCTATAGTAGGAGGTCTCTGGGGGGCTACAGGGACACGAACTCAGGGCCTGCTGAGACCTGGCTCTGCGCTGCCATGGGCTCTGGTCCTGAATCACAAGGCCACGGGCCGAGACATCCATCAAGTGAGGGCTCTGACCAGGCGAGCACCTGCAAAGGTCACCTCACTAAGCACAGCAGGACTGAGGGCTGGTGCACTCGACCCTATGGGGGGAATGCGCCCATGCTCGAACCTGCAGTGGGGGTGTGTGCTCACACTCAGCCCATGGGGGGAATGCTCCAACCTCTGGCAAGGCTGGGACCTTCCTGCAGCTTCGCAGTTCTGTTCATCTGCAAACCTAGTCAAGCAGTCACTTTTTTCACCATTGAGATGCGCTCTGCAAGTCTGGAATGCACCTCTGCTCAAGCTGCAGTGGAGCCGGTCCCTCGTGGCCTGCCAGCTGCAGGCTCTGCCCAGTGGTCCTTGTCCACTGGCTTAAAAGTCCTGCCCCTAAGGGACTGCTCTGCAGCCCCAGGCTGTTCCCACCAAGTGGATGGAAGTCAGACTCCTCTCAGTGCCACTTGCTGTCACCTCTGGTTTGTAAACAAGTCCTTGGGGACTAAAAAATAAACACAAACAGCGCCATCTGCTAACCTCAGCAAGCCCGTCTCTCTGGGCATTTTCCTCCTCAGCAAAGTGTGTGACCCCCAAGCACCCAGCTCTCAGAAGCGCTCACCACACTCTCCCCTATCTCAGGACTGCCTGGGAAGAGTGATCACACCCTGCCCCTCAAGCTGAGGATTGTGGATCAGAAAAGCCCTTGTCCTTCCTCTGCAGCCCCCAGGAGAGTTGTTTAGCCCACAATTAGACATTTTATGAGATTCTTTTCTATTTATAGAACAGAGAATTTACTCCTGAATTATGACAGCAAGAATAACTTTCTAGTCATTTCTCTACTTAAAACCACTTTCCTCTGGAACATCACAAGCTCTAGGCATGGGAACATCTAAATGAACAGAGGGGGACAGGACCAGCAGACCCACACCAGGCCAGACACCCTCCACCGTGTCAGGCTCAACCTGACTGGGAAGGCGATCAGCTCGTGGTGTGGCTTGACTGCCACAGACAGCAGCATCCTCCCTGGCACACTTGGAAGCTGGGCATGGGGTGGTGTTTGGGCTGCTTCCAGCGCTGACCGTGCCTGCCCACAGCCAGGGCGCCCCAGGACACAGACCAACTGCTGTCCATCTGAGCGGGAAGGTGGGTCAAACAAGGCCTTCTCAATCCCTTAATCTTTTTTCAGCATCATTCTTCTGTGTCGTGGCCCCCTCCATTGTTCTGCCGGTTCTAACTGTGGTTTTACATGTCACATGACTGACCAGAGAGCCTTAGCACAGAACATAATTATTAGAAGCCCTTTAAAGTAATGCAACCAATTTTTTAGCAAACTGAGTTGAATTCTCCACTGAGTGTTACTAGTCAGTCTAGGTACTGTTATTATGAAATCTTTACTAGAAGATTTAAACACTCTGATAGAAGATTTTAAAATCTAAAAAAAATTAGTATAATCAGATTTTATTTGAAGTAAATGACAATTCAATTAAAATACTTGATCAATTAATAAAATATACAAGGAAAATTGTAGCAATTGAAAATGTATATTTGGAATCAAACATAAGATTCCACCAAAAGTAGAAGCTTCAGACCATCTAGACTTTTGCTGTTGTGGTTTTCTTATACACCTTTTCTGTTCCTGTTTTAAACACTGCCAATTAGATGGATTTACGATTCAACCTCGGCATGTTTTTGTTCAAAGGAGGATTTGGGGCAGCGACTTTCCTGCTGTGCACTGATCAGCTATTGATCAGGGCAGGGGGCGTTGAACTGAATCATCAATGCCAGATAATAGGCCTTCACCCTGAAGGGACCGAGTGAGCACATTTGTTATAGGAAAAGTAAAGCCAACCTTTTGTAGAGAACCAAAGGCCCTGGTCTCTCTTGAGGAAAAGAAATGTTAATTGAAAAATTCCTTAAATAGGTAAAGGCTCTGAAGTCTGCTTTACATAAAAGGTATGAAATCCCAATCAGGGCAGGAAAGAAAGGGCTGCGGTGTCTGAGCAGGTCGTCTCTAATGTGCTGATTAGCTCCCCATTCACGGTTGGCGGGTTGAGGGAAAGGGGTCCTTGACAGCTGGGCCGCGTGCTTGGGACGTCTGGATTAATTGGCTCCTTGACAGGGAAAATTAAAACAAAGAAACTTCCTATTGGATGCAGAGAAATAAAACCTGGCGATTTACATGTATAATCAAGGCATGGCCCCTCTCTGCTTTGTCAGTTAACGACCTTAGAAAAATCATCGTTTTGCCACCGTTGTAGTTTCTCACGTTGCTCCTTCAGATCACATCTGGGAAGCGGGTCCCCTGTGTCTTGGGATCTGCTATCCCGGATATGGGTTAGCACTCACTTTCCACCAGGAAGTGCAAGCTGCTCACAGACCCGAGAGTGTAGTGAGCATAGGCCCAGAAGGGGGTGGCCAGCATCCTCCTCTGACCGTCCAGCACCCACTGGGGTGGGAGCCCCTCCCACCAGCCCCCTTCTTCACACCCCTCCCACTACGGGGGCGAGAGGTGACAAGAGGGGAACGTTTCAATGCCTTTGCCTTTGCCCCTGCCAAAGCTGACCACAGGGGTCGGACATCGTCCTGGTGGTCAGAACAGCGGGAGACACGTTCGGGGCCCTGCACCTGTGTGGCATGACAGGTCAGGTCCCCGAGACACCTGGGGTCACCTGAGGTCACACACAGGACCACTCTTCCCAGACATGTACCACACACCTATACCATTTATTTCACACATACGTGGAAAACACCAGAGCAAACCAGGCCACAGGGTGGACAGAGATATAGGGCCAGGCTCTCAGACACCAACTGAGCTCAGACCAAGCAACTGGGCACCCTCCTTCCCCAACCAGAGTAAATATTTTCTTAACATAGGACATCTGCTGTGAAAGTTACACAAAATGCACTTTGGGGAGTTTTAATTTAAAATGATACCTTCTTGCTAAGAAAGGGCAATTTCATTGAAACCAGTGTGTTTTCTGTCTAGTCCTTGTTAGAAAGAGCCCGTCTCAGGGTATCAGGCAGGCCTGGGGATCAGGCTGCCTGGGGCCATCACAGCCCCTGACCTTGTGTGTTCTGAAAATGTAGCAGAATCCACTGCTCCAGGCTCCGGCAGGAGCCTGGCCAGGGCCTTCCTGACACATCTGTGGTGGGTCAGCTCCATCCGTCCGGGAACAGCAGACAGAGACGTGTAACTGTCCTGCTCACTGGGAGAGCTAGACACCGCCCAGAGATATGGGCAACCTGGGCCTCCCTCCTGAAGGTCAGGGGAGGACTGAGTCGCTGTGGCCGCTGAGGTAGCTGCCTATTGTTGAAGAGAAGGGACATGTCCTGAGTGGCATCAAGCTTGTGAGGAGCTCCTGAGGGCTGGGTGAGGGCGGCCATGCTGGGGCCTTTGGGCTGGGCTCAGTGACAGACACAGAAGCCCCTGCACTCACAGCAGGGAGGCAGGAACCCTCAAACCAGGAGAACCCGACATAGTGATGCTCATGGCAGTGCTCCCAGCAGCCAGCCTCTGATGGGACTGTGGGGAGACTGAGGTGCACAGGGAGGCCAGCAGGGTGGCCCAAGGGCCACTGTGGCCTGTGAATCTGCTCCCACTTCACCAGGACAAGTTCCTGAGAAGGTCAAGGGACACATTCCACCAGAAGGGAAAGCAGGGAAGGCTCAGTTTTGCTAAACGGGGCAGAAGTTTAGCCCTGTGCAGAATGTACTTCCTTCTGGGCTGAGATGTGGTTGTCTGGACGTGGGTGCCCTGGCTGCCTCTGCCTGGGTGTGAAGGGACATCTGTGCCATGGCCACAGAGGTCTCTGTTAGCCACAGGGGAGCAGCTACAATGCAGACGTGCAGCTCCAGGTGTCACAACAGACTCAGTTATAAAAATTGTATATTTATAATAACAAAATACAGATAGAACATAAATGCCTCCCAAAAGGGTACTGGCTAAATAAATACAGAGTCTGTGCAGATAGACCACCCTGCAGACTACAAATTACACTTGGAAGTGACTCCACACAACACACACAGCCGTCTGGTGCAGTAGAGACCCCACTTCAAGGTGAAGGCAGGCAGCACGTGGTGACCCTGAGGGCTGAAGCCCTGCCAGCTCCATCTCATGCTAATTCTAACTTCTCTGTTTCTTTTTCCCTCATCACTCAAGAGCCTTGGACCCCTTTGACGAGTCGGTAGAAGAAACTGCCATCAACCAGTTCAAATGGTTTCCCAGAGTCCCTGAAGCCTGGGCTGAACTGTCCTCCACAAAATAGCCCCGGCCACCCTGTGCTGCCTATGGGATGAAGGACATGGGACATAGCTCAGACCCCACACCTTGTGGCTCTCTGTGTCACTAACCCAACATTACGTTAAGCTCTAAGCCCCGCACTCTGGCCCTCAGACTTTGCTCTAGCATGACAGAATTGTACATCAGCCGGACACACAGCCCCAGGAGGGCCAGGAGGAGCTGAGGTATCTGCACAGTGAGCTGAGCATGTCCCTGCCCAGTGGGTCCACGTGCTGCGCCTCCCAAGGTTGAACAGACCACAGCTCCCTTACCTGGTGGGGAGACGTGGGGACTCAGTGCAGATAGAGCCTGTTCCCCAAACCCTCTGTAGTGTGCCACATCAGAGCAAAATGTCATACCAGTTCACCAGTTCAAATATAAATGAATAGTAAACACGTTTTGAATAGCTCAACCTCATACATCAGTAAAAACGTAAATTAAAATGTACCAAATTTGCAAAAATCTTTATAGCATGTTTAGGGTTAGCAAGGGCATAGGAAACCGGCCACTGTGCACTGCTGAAGAGTCCTCACATGTCCACACTCACGCAGCACAACATGGCAGGTCATGGGAAGGTTCAGCTGTTTTAACCAGTAATTCTGCTCCCCTGAACTTAGCTTAAAGAAATAATTACAAGTTTATGGAACAATTTTTATAACAGATTTATTTAATTCACACAGATTTATTTAATAATAATAAATAGATGTAACGCTCAATAAAAGGGGATCAAGTAACTTTAGAACATCTATAGAACTGAATACTTTGCAGACATTACACAGTTCTACTTTGAAGAATATTCAATGACGTAGGAATGATAGTGCTCATAACATCTTAAGTGTAAAAGCTATTTACACTGCCCTGCGGTTGACAGTGTTGCCCTGTACATGTGGGCGCTGCTGGAAAGGGGAACTTTATATTATGCAGGGTTTTTTCTACAACTTAAAAAAAAAAAAAAGCTGAATTACCCCATTTTGATAAATATTTATGCAATGTAAACAGAGAGGACGACTTTGATGATATACATCAGGTATTAGCAGGGGCTCTGTTACTTTTTTTCTTCTTTTCATTAGCCAGTCAGAGCCGCTCTCCTTTCTAATGCACCTCCAATGAATGTGCTTTACCTTCATGGACAGGAGAAAGGGGAAACTATTTTTTTCATATTTCTATCCATCCCTTTATTCTATTTCTGGAAAATAAGAAAACTAATTTAGCTCTAGAAAAAAAAGTTAAAATTACCTATAAAAGTAAAGAATTTTACCATTTCTGGGGCAGCGCCCATGGCTCAGTGAGTAGGGAGCCGGCCCCATATACCGAGGGTGGCAGGCTCAAACCCGGCCCCGGCTGAACTGCAACAAAAAAATAGCTGGGCATTGTGGCGGATGCCTGTAGTCCCAGCTACTCGGGAGGCTAAGGCAAGAGAATCACCTAAGCCCAAGAGCTGGAGGTTGCTGTGAGCTGTGACACCAGTGCACTCTACTGAGGGCGATAAAGTGAGACTCTGCCTCTACAAAAAAAAAAAAAAAAGAATTTTACCATTTCAAATATACAAATAAATATTAAAAAGAAGAAAATGTCAAGTAACAGAATATATCATGCCAATGAAATATTATATAGACAAGACAATGCTTAGAGGGAGAGAGACTCACCAGTAAAAGCAGAAAACAAAGTCTCAGGACACGTAGCCCACACCACCCCCCAAACAATAATGAGCATTATAAAAAGCCCAGAGGGACACAGCACACACACGGGGCCAGCCAGGCCACCTGCGGAGGTAGGACACAACAGTTATGTTTTTGTATTGGTCTCTGTTTCTAGATTTTCTAGAATGAGCAGCTATTGCTTTTGAATTGAAACAAATTTTTTAAGTATAAAAATCATATCTAGATCTCTTTCTCAAGGATTTTCTTTAAAGCCAAACACTTCCGATTTCTTGCACTTGCCCCTTGCTCAGCATGGTGGGGGTGATTGGGTATGTGCATCCTGCACAGGGCCCAAGAATCACCAAGTATGGTCAGCACACCACAGCTACTCGCAGCCCCAGGACACCAAACTCCTGCAACGTGGCCAGCAGACGCTTCTGAGCCTCGGAAAAGGTGCGAGTACATGGTAAGAGATTCCTGCATTGTGTCACGCATGCTCACCCAGCACCACACACAGACCACCGCTAGTCCGCACGCCACCTGCACATGTGTACAACACACAAGGGCCTCCCCCACAAAGACGCGCATTCAGCTTCGCCCTCCTCCTGTGTCAGTCCCTGAGGGCCCGTGCCCCTCTGAGTGACTTAAGAGCATCCTAAGAAAGTCACTGGAGTGGGATGGGATCCAGAGACCATGGAGAATCAAGCCCGTCCTTGGGCCCTGCTGTGAGGAGCAGCTCACAGTGTACAAGACTGAGCACGAGGACCCTCAGACACAAACTCGGTACTGGGTGCCGTCCGAGTTCATAGGGAAAGATAGCATTTGTCTTATAAGGAAAACAACCAGCTTCATACAATGGGATGACAGATAACGTATCAAACAAACCAGAGGAGGCTTTTAAAATTTCACATTTGGAATTGGCCAACATCAATTATTTAAATGCAAATTTAATTAACAAAATATTCAACATATGCTCACTTTAAACTCTGCTAAACTGGATGAGACATCTGGAAGCCCCTCTGAGGGGCTGGGGCTGGTGGGGTTGGCCAGGCGCTTCTGGGCGCAAAGCAGGAAGGCAGCCACCGCTGGGCGAACGCCCGGCTCCCACTCAGAGGAGGGTGATTAATGCCACCACCAAATGTGTGCCCACTCCCTCCCTGACCCCCTCCAGCCTGCTGCCACCATCTGCTGCATCTAATTCCTCCGCTATATTTGTGTTTGCGGCAACTCCAACAAAGGGCGGGGGCGGGGCTGCCCAGGCAGGCTGTGAGCTGGCGGCTGTGGCCAGAAGGCATTTGCTGCCCTGGTCCCGCAGCATCTGCCCAGCTCCTCACATCCCCGTGTTCTGTGAGGGACGGTTTCTCCCAAAGGTAGCCCTGCACGTGTTCTGTGTTCTGTCAATTCCAGCATTGTCCACCGCTATTCCCATGCTGCCCCCCAGCCTCTGGTAACCCACAATGCTGTGCAAATGATGGTGCCACAAACCCTCCTCCAGCACCACCAGCCAGGCCACAGTTGCCCAGCAGGAGACCGGATTGGGAAGGCATGTGTGCTGGGCAGGCCCGCAGGGCAGCTTTCTCCTTCCTCACTCTGCCTCTTGCACCTTAGAGAGCTGTGGAAGTGCCTTTTGTCTCCTTCTGGTTCTCAGGGCAGCTGCCAGGTGTGTAACAGATGAACATGTCACATCTGCATTTCCATGTCTGACCTGCACCTAGCAGCCTGGCCATCCATGCCTGCTGCTTGGCCAATCTGGCAGCTCAGGGCCTCTGCCGGGCGCAGACACACACGTGCTCTGGGACGCTCCTTCCACTTGGATGCTGTGCTCAGCCTGGCCACATGGTCTGCAGAGCTGGCTGAGAGAAGCCTGTCAACAGCAACTATTCCCCAAAGGTCCCCCAAATCTTTCTGAGAGCTCCGGAGGCCTCAGGAATCACACCTAGTGACCGCCCATGAGCAAAAGACCTCCCAACAAATGGCCAGGCGCTAGGACAGCTGTTGCCTCCCCGCTGGCTCTCAGGTGGGAACCTGCCGTAAAGCTCCTGCTCACTCCCCCACGGGACCTGGTGACATGAGAGAGGCCTATTGCCACCCCAGATGTCTTCAGCTCCTGCATCTGTGCTGTGGCTTGTTTTCCAACTGGGCCAGCTCTGCGGCTGTGTGACCACTTTGCATGTGATGTTAGAGTGCAGCCAGATGCTTAAAAACATAGCAGAACCTCTGAGAGGTGACCACTTCCAAGTCTGCAGCAAACTGGCCAACATACAGAGCTGGGCAGCACAGGAATGAGCCCCCTGCACTGACATATGCATCAGGCCTCATCTGTGAAAATTTTGTCAACTTTTAAGGAGGTACTCAGTGTGGGGAGGGTGTCAGCTGTGGAGGTTCTACTGTAAATACTGAGGAGAAAGGAGTTTCCTAAATTAAAAATATTGTAATGTCATAAATGGTTTTGTTACTCACCTTCTCCTAAGAGATCACCAGGGCAAGTGTCATTTTGCCTCCCCTCCCTATTTACCTTAATCATCTACAAAAGTCCAAACTTCCAGGTCATCCATCATCACTGGACTCTTCTCCCCGTCGGACTCTGCACAGGCCTGCATGGACCGATCTTCCACCTTTCCTGAATCACACAAACCTTCCTACTATGTCCTAAGGGGCTCACAGATGTCATCAGCACAATCCCCTCTGTCTTCAAACCCTTCTCTGAGTGTTCTCCACTCCGTGTGCTCCCCAAGACCCCCATGCGTATACTGCTGCACCTAGATCCTTCTCAAGTGGATGGTATTTTGTTCCACATTCAACATATCACTATACCTGGAGATGGTGTGAGCATCTTGCTTCTCATTCTCACATAAAAATTAATCACCATCCCTATTCTCACAAAAATTAAACTCTTTAAAGAACATTCCATTAGACTCTTGTATCCAATACGCTTTCATTTTACAATCATCCATCAACTTCCCATTGCTTACTCTCGTCCCTTGAAGATCTGAACCTCATGGTTTTTTGGATTCTCTCTCTACCACAATTGCTGCCATCCTTCTGGAAGACTCGGCAATTCAAATATGCACCAATCAATTTTTTTTGGCCACTCAAGTTCTGTCTTTCTTTTATTTATTTATTTTTAAGACAGAGTCTCACTCTGTCACCTTGGATGAGTAGAGTGCCATGGCATCATAGCTCACAACAACCTCAAACTTTTGGGCTTAAGCATTCCTCTTGCCTCAGCCTCCCAAGTAACTGGGACTAGAGGCTCCTGTCATGTCGCCCAGCCAGTTTTTCTATTTTTAGTAGAGAGGGTGTCTTGCTCTTGCACAGGCTGGTCTTGAACTCCCACGCTCAAGCAATCCACCTACTTTGGCTTCCCAGAGTGCTAGAATTACAGGCATGAGCCACTACACCCAGCTCTTATTCAAAATTCTTCCACAGCTTCCCCACCCACTTAGAATAGATTTCAGACTACATATAAAGTCCTCCATGCTCCAGTGGCCAGCTTAATGCTCTTGCCTCAGCTCCTGCCCTTCTCTGCTCTCTCACTCCACTCTGGCCTCTGTGCCCTCCTGGTAGTGACTTAAATATGCCAAGTTTTTCTCCTGCTCCCTGCCATTATACCTACTGTTCTCTCCATTTGAACAGTACTCGAGTTTTGTTCGCCATGACGCTTTATGTCATTTAATTCCCCACTGATAGGTCACTTCCACAGAGTAGTCATTTCTGATCACCATATGCAAAACACCCCCCAAAATATTTTAATGTTATTAGTAACATCACATTGAATATGCAGTAACTCTCAATATTTAGATGCTCTCAATTTGTAAATATATTGAGGGGGACATATACTGAATGCTCCCTACCCAGAAGTATATAAACAATTAACTCATTTCCACTCATGCTGTGCCATAGGTGGTAATGGGAAGACCTGGCTTTGTAGAAAAATGGAGGAGAAATTCTGATTTGCCCTGAGAAGGTGCCAGCCACATGTAGATCTGGGACAGGGTCCATGGTGGCCCAAGCATGATCCATGGGAACAGCCCAGGTTCTGAGAGCTCTGAGAGTGACTCTCTGAGAACTCATTCTTCTCTGACAAGTGACCTGAATGTTTTCCTGCCTGCTAGGGAGGGAGAGCAAAGGGAACACAACTTCCTGGGCTTCAGGGGCATCAGGGCCCCACGGCCCCCACTCAGAGTTAGTTCCCAGAGGGTTTCAGTGGATGGTCTCAAGGCAGAGGCTGGCCAATGCCTTCCTGGGCACCGAGGGCCTGTCCACCATGCATCCAGCAGGAAGGTAAGGTGCAATCCACCCCCTCGGTAAACCGTGGGAACACAGATTTTATAAGTTTGGTTGTCTGCTCGAAACCAGGCTTATATGGTCATTACTCCATTGTTAATTACAGCCCATCCCAATTAGACTTTCACTGGCACATGACTGGTGAGATCAGGCCCACACTCGGTAACTGCCCGGCCATGCCCTGTGGGAGCTCCGGCCTGGGAGGGCAAACCCCTGGGCTCTGTCCACAAACACTTGGCAGACAAAAAAGCTGTGACAGGAATGGCTTTGAGGGCAGATTTTAGCCACAGAAAAGCTCCCATTCTGGGTGGGGTTGGGTCTGTATGCACATCTACCCAACTGGCACTTCAGAATCCTGTCAGAAACCCCAGGAACAGGAGGCCGGGTACCCTCTGTGGGACCCTGTGCTCTGCCCTCGCCCCCACTGAGGGCAGCCCCTGCGTGTGACCTGGCAGTGGCATCCCCAACTGCCCTCAGCCTGCCTAGCTTTCCCAGTAGTGCTATGCTCAGTCACAGCCTTCCCTGGGGCCAGAAGAGGGACAGGAGGGAACTGGAGGCCTCAGCCACGGCTCAGCCACCAATAACGTCCTGGCCTCCTCCCCCACCAGCCCTACAGCAGCCTGGACAGAAAGATCCTGCTCCAGAGATGAGCTTCCAAACAGAAGTTTGGACAGAAGTAAGGAAACTGCACTGCAGCTCCAGGGGATGCCCAGCTGTCACCCTGTCTCTCCATCCTCAGGGACACCCCACCAGCCCTCCTCGTCCCTGCCTGGCAACACTCTGTCCTCCACTCATTGACAGGGCTCCCAAGATCTTCATAGAAAAACAATATGAGGGTCCTTTTTAAACTCTAGATTTTTGTACAGCTTTCAGGCAGAAGACAAGGCAAAGACAAAGGTCACTCATGCTTGAAGTCCAGGCTCACCATGTGGCCTGGAGCTGGCAAGCCCTGCACCCACTTCATCTTCACCTGTGGAGTGAGTGAGTGGAAGCGTAAACAGGTTGGGGAGCCTCCCTGTTAGGTCTATGTCGCAACGCAGCCAGAGCCACAGGGGCTGGGTGCGGGTCCCACCAGCATGCCCACACGGCACCTGCCACTATGGAGGGCAAGGGCTCGACTCTCACGCAGAGGAGAAGCTGCATTCCGCAGGTACTGTACAAATTTCTCACAAGCCACAAAAAGGAGCTCCAAATAGTGCACTTGGCTGGGAGATACCCCACAGCCCCGGGAGGACCCTGCCTTGCCCAGATGCTAGAGCCCTTGGGAGCTACGACTATGGCCATGGAGATCATTCTTCATAGCAATTCAGAGTGCTATGTGGACACTGGTGGTTAAACCCCACAACACAGTAGGTTCCGCTACTGCCTCCAGTGCACCCCAGACTGGCACCCTGTGAGCAGCCCTCATGGGAGCACACGCTGGGCACAAGGCCTGGGTGACCGGGCACTGAGGCAGGTGTGGTATGAGTGGACATGGGGTCAGGCCTGCCGAGTGTCCTTGCCCTGCAGGAAGACACCAAAGGTGCCAGCCCCATTTCAGCAAAGCCTCCATGGGAAGAGCAGAGCTTTGGAGAAGGCAGTGGAGGGAGATGCCCACTGTGTAGTAAAGGCAGGCAGATGGGAGGCTGGGCGGGAGGCCTGTCTGCTCACAGGTGCCAACGCCATGCTCGGGCCCAGCACAGCAATCCCACATGTCACCACTAAGAACTGCCCAGGAACAGCCCAGGAGGGCTGGCAGCCCCTTGGTGGAGGGCCTGCCTGGACCCCAGCCCTTTAAGGAGCTGAACTTCAAAGGGTCTGAGAGGCCCCAGGGCTCCTATGCACCCAGAGGACCATCACCTGCAGCCCTGACATGGGGCTCAACTCAAGTACATGTTTTTCTGTTTGTAAAATGATGTGATACATCCTCAGTGCATTTCAAGGGGAGTGAAAGGAAAAGGTTTTATCAAACTCATATTTAAGTGGAGAAATGGAGGCACAATAGAGAGAATGTCTTGACTCGGGAAGGCCCCAGGCAGGGTTGATGGAAACCTTGGGTTCTCCGGGGACCCAGAGCCCAGGTGTCCACAGCAAGAGGGGCTGGGGATTCTGAGCAGATGCACTGCGGGTTGGAACGTGCACAGCAGGGAGGTAGAGGAAAGACTGGGTTAGAAATTCAGACATGCTGCCCTAGTCTGATCTGTGTCTGTAACTGGGATGTGCAGGAGGTGAGAGGTTGAATTGACTCATCCATCATCAACCTTTGGTGTCAAGTACAATAAAAATAAAGCTGACACCCATGTGTGTTGTCCTTGATCTGATCCAAAGAAATGAAAGTTTTTGAAGTTTTTCCCTTGGCTCTGCGTGTCTTGTGGACGCATCAGGCCCTTGAGGGGCACATCTCTCATTTGGAAGTGGGCTAGTACAGTGGACTAAGATCGTACGAGATTATGGGGGCAGGATGTGGAGAGCATGGCCTATCTGGCCCACAGTGGCCACACGCAAAGCTCAGCATCTGTTGAGGGACATCCCCTTTCCTGGGGCATGAGCCTGGACACTGTCACACCACCAAGAAGGCCCCAGGGTCCTAGGGCCAAGGGTGCAGCTGCCCACCTGGCACCTGGGGGAGGGGGAGCGTTCTTTAAGCCAGGGACAGCCATGGGTCCAGAATGCCTAGGAGGTACCAGAGAGGCTTCAAGATGCCCTTGTGGTCCTGCTTGAAAGCCTTCTTCAAGAGCATGTGCAAGAGCACCTTTGACCTGGCACTAAAGCGCATCAACCAGAGCCAAGCAGCTGTCATAGGTTTTGGCTCCTTTGGCAACTGGATGGGGTCCCTTTGTTGAGGAACTGAGGGTGTGTCCTGGATGGGCCATGTGACACAGTGATTAGCGGGCACCACATGAGGAGGCCCAATATGGGCAGTCACTGCTGGGACGCCTGGGACGCAGTGGGCATTGGCACAGGAGGCACAGCCCATGAGCAGGCCCCTGGTGCCTCTCCACTGCACAGAGCTGACCCCAGTCTGAGCGTGGTAGTCGGCCAGTGTCCTTCAGGGTAGCTGCGGCACTCTGGAAGCCCGACTTTACAACTGCTTTCAGATCTGACCCCAGGATCCTCAGAAAACAGACAGCTCTTACCGGAGTTGGATTTTGCTGACCCCTGGAAGGCAGGTGCTGGGGGCACCTGGAGGGCACTTTGCACACATCATCTTTTTTAATACTCACAACACCGTATCAGGGAGATTTTTTAATACCCCCATCACAGATAAGGAAAATGGGGCCAAGTTTGCACACCTACTACAGGCAGAGGCAGGACTAGCCCTATTATCCTCTCCAAAGTCACTCTGTGCAGGCCACAGCCTGGCCATGGGTGACCTACAGGAAAGAAGTGAACAATACACACATTTTAAAGGTGGCCCTTCTCCAGCCTCTGTTCCATCCATTGCAATTTTGGCATCTTTGCCAAATACATTAATCAGCTGTTCCAACCAGGTCTAAAGCAGGTAGAGAATTTGCATTAAAATGACGAGTTGGCCCTAAACTGACCCATCTGAAGCCTGCACAAGAGGCAGGTTCATGCAACACAGCCCAGGATGCAGACCACCCCTAGAACTACCCAGCCTGGCCACCTTGCATCCTCGACACTCTGGCCCGAGAGCCACCTCTTCCTGGTGCTCCCACCTGATGTCCCTGTGCCAACATCTCCACTCCTTGCCACAGCCCTCTTCCTCTCTGGCCTGGTAGGCTCCAGCTGTGGACGCTTGTGAGGCTGCCTGTCAGCATGTTTCAAACACAGAGAGATGGGGTGTAGGCCCAGGAACTGGGTTTCTGCGGGTCTAGGGTACAGACACCAGACACATGAGTAGCTGTGGGCCTGCCCCATGTGACTATCACAAAACCCAAGAGGTTCCCCAGACCCCACGGCCTCCTGTGCTGTGGAAAGCTTGCTGTGACACGTGGAAATGATCCATAATCCCCTCCCTTCTCACCACTAGTGGCCTGCTTGGTTAGCCACTGGCTGGAAGAGGAAAAGTCTGAGGGAAAAAGACATTTTTTCTGCCCTAAGCCTGGCAGCCATAGTCACTTTTATAAGGAAATCAGCTGCTTCATAAACAATGTTTAAAGCACTTACTGTGGTTTGTTGTTTGTTTTTTTTGTTTGTTTATTTTTTTTGATACATGGTATTGTTAAAAATCTTTTAATTACAGAAAAAGCAAAAAGAAGAAAATAAATCTGTAGGTAACTTGTCTGGACCAGTCCACAGCCTTGGAACAAATGCCACTTGGAGGCTTCAGGTAAAAGATACTGAGATTCCAAAAGGCTGCATGGGTGAGAATGGTGTCCGTGTCCCTATGAGGCCCAACAGTCCCCAAAGAACATGAGACACAGTTGACCTGGACAGTAGCCACTAGTTGTGTCACCAATGAAAAATTCCTTCACCACTGAGTCTCAGGGCCTCCAACCTGGAGTAAAAGGTGCCAACTTTTAGGATTGCTGTGAGGAGCAGAGCGCTCACTCGCAATGCCTCCACCCTGCATACTTCTTGTTCTCAGCCATCGTCAATGATGTTCATCCATCCAGCTTGGGAAGCAGAATGACTTGAGGGAATTTCCATGGTCCCCAAAGTTCTGAGTTTTAATGTGATTTTGTAAAATTAAATGAATTCCTGGCACCTGAGTCTCATCTCCCTCACTACCCTGCCCAGGGCACAGGGTGAGCTGGCAGAGCAGAGGTCCCTTCCCCACACCTTCAACACCGGAAACGCTGAAAGTCACCTGCACCCTCGAGTAATGTAGGCAGAGGATGGCATGGCATGCAGATTTTATGAGTTACTATACAAGAAGTGGGGAGCTGCAATGGAAATCCTCAAACTATAGGGAAGCAAGGGTCCACTCACTGCACAGACCAGCTGAAATAAGGGTCTACACTTTGGGCTGGAATTTTATCAAATCCCATGGCACAGAGGTCAACTCACACATAACAGTTGCTTTTTTTGGCAATTAAATATGCCTTTGATCAACAAAAAAGTAAAACCTATTAAAGTAAAAATAAGCACAGTTTCCATGGGGAAAATCATAAAAGGGCCTTTGACACTCTTAGTACGTTCTGATAACCCTGGAGAGTCAAAAAGGAGCCATCACAACATGAAAAGGGGTTACTTGTTGTGTGACAAGATCAAACAAATTGATAGAAAAATCACTTGATAAGAAAACTATTCACATCCTAGTAGATAAAGGTTAAAGAAAAACTGTAGGCCGAGTGCAATAGCTCATGCCTGTAGTCCCAGCACTCTGGGAGGCCGAGGAGGGTAGATTGCTTGAACTCAGGAGTTGGAGACCAGATTGAGCAAGAGTGAGACCCTGTCTTTCCTAAAAATAGAAAAACTAGCCAAGTGTTGTGGTGGGTGCCTGTCGTCCCAGCTGTTGAAGAGGCTGAGTCAAGAGGATCAGTTTGAGGTTGTTGTGAGCTATGACACCACGGCACTCTACCCAGGGCACAGAGTGATACCTTGAGGGAAAAAAAAAAAAAAAAAAAAAAAAAAAGGAAGGAAGGAAGAAACGGGGGGAAAAAAAAGGAAAGAAAAGAAAGCAAATGAAAAATTATAAAATTTCTTTTTTTTTTAGAGACAGAGTTTCATTT
>CAUYPK010085547.1:0-12964 GCA_963574355.1 Loris lydekkerianus | reverse complement strand
GTCCTGAATGTTTCCTATTGTCATAGAGAATCCACTCTTCATCACACGTGATGATCCGATCCAAAAAAGGATCATTTTGGTTGCGCAAAAGTAATGAAGAACAAACCTCGAAATGTGACAATTTCTGCCGATCGTTTAAATCGTGGGGCACCCACTTTTTGAGCTTTTTGACCTTTCCAATGCATTTTAAACCATCAAAAACCACATGGGAGCTGACACCCACTTCTTCCGGCATCCCATGCACTGTTTGTGATGGGTCAGTCTCCACCAGGGTCCTCAAATCCTCATCCTGGATTACTCTAGATTGAGCACTTTGGGGCTCAACTTCGAGGCTAAAATTTCCGGAACGAAATTTCACAAACCAATGTCGAACAGTGCGTTCATTAACACTATCATTGCCAAATGCCTGGTTAATTTTTCGGGCTGTTTTGGCAGTGCTTTGGTTCAATTTGAATTCATAGAGAAAAATTGGCTGAAAATCACTTAATGACATCATATAGTAATAGGCTGAAAAGAATAAAAAAAATTACAAGTAGAAAAAAATGAACAGCATCACTGTATAGAGTACAAAATTCTCCATCGATCAGTATATACCATGACACAGTAGAATAAATATTTATTGAGATATGGAGCTACAAAAACACATGACATTAAAACGGACGAAACTTTTGAAACAACCTAATAACAAACAGGGTGGCGCCTGTGGCTCAAAGGAGTAGGGCACGTGCCCCATATGCTGGAGGTGGCAGGTTCAAACCCAGCCCCAGTCAAAAATTGCAAAAAAAATAATAATAATAAAATTTAAAAAATAACAAATAAATAATGACATCACCCAGTATATTCTATTTTGAGAAATGTTTTAAATACCTTACAATCTACTCTCTGGGCTTGGCATCCATAGCTCAGTGGTTAGGACACCAGCCAACACCAGGTCTGGTGGGTTCGAACCCAGCCCAGGCCTGCTAACCAACAATGACAACTGCAACAAAAAAATAGCCAACCATTGTGCCAGGCACCTGTATTCCCAGCTACTTAGAAGGCTGAGGCAAGAGAATCACTTAAGCCTAAGAGTGTGAGGTTGCTGTGAGCAGTGACGCCATAGTACTCTACTGAGGGTGACATAGTGAGACTCTGTCTCAAAAAAAAACTATTCTCTGTTCTTTGAAAAGTTAAAAGTGCACACCAGGCAATGACTCTTTCCAAGAAACAAAATTGTGTAAAATCAATGGGAGGGATTAGGCAGGTGAGCTTCAGCAGAATTTTATTTTTTTATTTTTTGCAGTTTTTGGCTGGGGCTGGGTTTGAACCCACCACCTCCAGCATATGAGGCTGGCGCTCTACCCTTTTGAGCCACAGGCGCCGTTCCCAGAAGAAATTTAGGTACTGGGACTTAAGAGGCCAATGCTCAAGGGCTGGGCGCAGTGGCTCACACCTGTAATCCCAGCACTCTGGGAGGCCAAGGCAGGTGGACTGCCTGAGCCCACAGGTTGGAGACCAGCCTGAATCAGAGAGAGACCTCACCTCTAAAAACAGCCTGGTGTGTGGCAGGTGCCTGTAGTTCCAGTTACTCAGGAGGTTGAGGCAAGAAAATCCCTTGAGCCCAAGAGTTTGAGGTTGCTGTGAGCTGTAACACCACAGCACTCTACCGAGGGCAACATAGTGAAACTCTCTCTCTAAAAAAAAAAAAAAAAAAAGAGGCCAATGCTTAAAAAGTAATATTAAGTGAAAATTCAGCTCCCAATTTTTAGAAAAACTAATGTAAATCACATATACAAAAGAACAAAAATCTTATACCAAAATGTTAATAGCAGCCATTCTTTGCTAGTGAGTGGCTTCATGTGTTTATGTGAATCTGTATTTTCCACATTTTATACAATGATATGCATGACTAATAATTAGAAAAAAAAATAAGGACTGCAGATAACTAATATACCTACATACTCGAGTATAAGCCGAGTTTTTTTGGCACAAAATTTGTGCCGAGTTCGGGTTTTTCAGCACAAATTTTGTGCCGAAAAAACTCAGCTTATACTCGAGTATATACGGTATCAGCCTCATTCTGCCCAAATGGACCTGGCATTAACCTTTTGACTGCAAACACCTATAGGCATTCAAACAAGATGTTCATTAGGTGCGAACAATGCCTGTGGGTGTTGTTTACTTGGCAAACAAAAACTTGACTACATATTACTGTTATGCTACCTGACTTGAGGATATAAGCATCATACACTTAGTTCTCAATACTTTTCATAGTTGTGCCTGAAATAACTGAAACCAACCAGGGTGAACTGATAAGTGACCACCCAACGTCCAGTAGCGCTGTGTAGCATAATGAGTGTGGCTCTCGATGCTCACCTCACTTGGCAAATTTCACTTCTGAGTGCTCCGTAGTCAGAAGATTAAAGCTCCACAACGCAGCAACTCTCAACCTTTTTGGCACAAGGGACCAGTTTCATGGAACACAATATTCTTCCATGGGGCAGGGAGGTTCTGATATGAGTCTGCAAGCAACTGAATTAATACGGTCTCTGTGCAATCGAACCTCTCTGATAAAGATAATCTGCATTTGCAGCCACTCCCTGGCATCACTGCCTCAGCTCCACCTCAGATCATTAGGCATTAGATTCTCATAAGGAGCCACAACCTAGACCCTTCAAATACACAGTTTATAGCAGTGTCCCTACTCCTATAACAATCTAATGGCACAGCTGATCTCACAGGAGGTAGAGCTCAGGTGGTGATGTCAGTAATGGGAAGCAGCTATAAATACAAATGGAGCTTGCTCTCACCTGCTCTCTGGCTATTCACCTCCTGCTATGCAGCCTACTTCCTAACAGGCCACGGATCAGTACCTGTCTGCAGCCCTGGGATTAGGGACCTTTGTACAAAGTACAAAGGAAGTGGTCAGTTCAAATACACTTATGTTATGCAGTCTCAATACGGTCACACTAACCTGAAAAACCCAGTCATATATCAGAAAGCAATAAATTTTTGTCTCATTAAAAATGGCAGGGCAGGAGTTGGATCATATTCTTCTTAGTAAAGTATCTCAAGAATGGAAAAAAATACCCCACGTACTCAATACTATTATGAAATCAATATATAATCACCCACACTTTCATATGAAAGATAAAACACAATTATAGACCAGAAAGAAGGAGAGAAGAGGCGGGCAAAGAGAGGGGAGAGGGGTGGATGAGTGGAGGGAGGGTAATTGGTGGGATGTCACCTACTGTGCATATTACAAATGTACATGTCAAATACATTAACGGTAGAGTACAAATGTCTAAACACAATAAGTAAGGTTGCTATGAGCTATGACACCACAGCATTCTATCCAGGGCAACAGCTTGAGACTCTGTCTCAAGAAAAAAAAAAAAAAAAAAGCCAGGTGCGGTGGCTTGCGCCTGTAATCCTAGCACTTTGGGAGGCCAAGGCAGATGGATGGATGGCCTGAGCTCACAGGTTGGAGACCAGCCTGAGCCAGAGGGAGACCCCATCTCTAAAAATTAGCCAGGTGTTGTGGCCAGCACCTGTGGTCCCAGGTACTTGGGAGACTGAAAATCGCATCACTTAAGCCTAGGAGTTTGAGGTTGAGCTAAGACCCTGAGGCACTCTAAGGAGGGTGATAAAGTGAGACTGTCTCAATTAAAAAAAAAAAAAAATTGCAGGGTAGAATTCTTGGCCCTGCCTCTGGCCCCTGGGAAGAATTACTGTATATACTCGAATATAAGCCGAGTTTTTTCGGCACAAAATTTGTGCCGAAAAACCTGAACTCGGCACAAATTTTGTGCCGGAAAAAACTCGGCTTATACTCGAGTATATATGGTATGTGGGCAGCTCAGCAAGAGGCCACTTCTTCTGGCCCTACCTCTGCCTGTCTTCCTCTGTGTAGTGTGGTGTGGGTGTGTGTGTGTGTGTGTGTGTGTGTGTGTGTGTGTGTATACACTACGAAAGTTTTGAGACAGGCTGTGTTACAGTCCATTATTTCACTTCCAGGGAACACAGTGGACAGCTTCCTGATTGACCTGCGCAAGTTTCAACTTGCTGGCCTATCGGTGTTGCTGGGAGGGCTTCATTGTTTCTGTCTGGGTGGATTTCACATTTCTTGATTTTGGGGTATTTCAAAACTCTCATAATGACCCACATATGTGCGTGTCCCTGTGTGTGTGTGTCCCATGTGTCCCTGTATGTGTGGGTTTCCCCATGCGTGTGTCCTTGTGTTTGTGGGTGTGCCCTGAGTACGTGTGTGTGTCTCCACACACACTTACCTGCTCAACCTCTTCATTTTCAAATGTTCCATCACAAAGGCGGCCCCGCCGCCCGGTAGGTCAATCACCTTCAGGGGCCGCGGTGCCCGCACCAGGCCGGTGCTGCGCAGGGCCTCCAGGCTGGCCACCTCCCCCTCGAACATCTGCCGAGCCTGCGCGGGGGACAAGGCTGTGAGCCTCGTGAATTCCCCAGCTCGGCCCCAGCAGGACTTGGAGCCAGATAGAAACCACCTTGTGGGACCCACGAAGACCTTGAGCCACTGACACCAGCTGGGAGGCAGATGGCCTCTCCGACACGAAGCTGCAAGGATGAGGCTGAGCCTGAGGCCTGAGCTCCGCTGCCCTTGGGGAGGAAGCACCTGCCTTGGGGCCCGGGAGGCAGCGGGGCGGACCGGCTGGCTTTCCCACCTTGTCGGCCCTCTCTGCCAGGGCATCGGCAGCGCCTGGGGACCAGAGAGTTGGGAAGGAGCCCCACACCTAGAGCCCCCAGGGGGGTCCAGGCGCCCTCCTGTTTCTAAAACATTATCACACGTATCCCAACTTTAAATAAGGTGGACTCCCACCCGCATACAGCAAGCTTCCGCGCCAGCACTGGTTTATTAGGGTGAGTTGGAAGCCCCTGCCTACAAGAACGCGCGCGACTGTGGACACCTCTGCTCCGACACACCTGCCGCCGCGCACGCGCCTCAACTCCAAGCGCCTCCAGCCGGCATCAAACCCCCAAACGTGCAGAGTGAAAAACACCTGACTTCAGACCCTGGGCCAGAGCTCCGCTGTGCCGGCGGGGAGGTGAAGCGTCCACCCGGGCGGCCTCCAGGGCCGGCGCGAAGCCTGAGCTGCGCCGGGACCCAAAACTCCAAGGGGCCTCGGGCCTGCTTCCCACTGCAGAAAAGGACCCTGGCCCAGAGCGGAGCACGGGACCCCACGCCTCACCTCCCCCCAGCTGACGGTTAGAAAAAACAACCCCAAAGGGGCGGCGCCTGTGGCTCAAGGGAGTAGGGCGCCGGCCCCATATACCGGAGGTGAAGGGTTCAAACCCAGCCCTGGCCAAAAAAAAAAAAAAAAGCCTGCAAAAGCAACCCCAAAGCCGGTGCATGGACGCAAAGGGGTGATAAATGGTGGTGCCACAGAGACAAAACCTTGGTCCCCCACAGAAGGCTCGAGCAGAGCTGACCCTGCAGGCGACAGAGCCGGCGGTCGGGGACTCAGGGCCAGCGCGGGGACGCTCCGCAACCTCCCCCCGCCCGGGCCGCACCTGCGTCCTGCGGTTGACCTTGACGAACACCGGGCCCGCGTCGGTGTCGTAGGCCCGGCCTTCGCAGATGTAGCCACCGCTGGGGCTGCCAAAGGCCCGCAGGGTCGTGGTGCGCAGCTCCGCACGCAACAGCTGCTCCATGGGGACTCCAGGCCTGCAGCCACTCGCAGCGGGCGGAGGGAGCGTCAGCCTCCCGTACCCCAGCCACACCGCACCGCCTCGCCGGAACCCCCACCCCGCGCGTTCTCCTGCGCTCCACCCCCTAACACATCCCCTCGCCCCACCCCAACTCCCCGCGTTCCACCAGTCGCTCCACAGCTCCCGGTGATCCGTGGGGGGCCTGGAGGAAGGGGGCGAACTCCCACCCCGCGGGACCCAGGCAGGCCAGGCTCCGAGCCACAGGGCTCAGGCAGGCTGGGTCCCCACACTGTCCGCACAGGGCCGGGCTCGCCTGGCCTCGCCCTGGCCGGGTCCTGGGGACCAGGTGACCTCGGAGATAGCGGCTGCTGCCATCGGGAGTGGGGTCAGCGATTAGAGACAGACACGCCCACGTGCGCACAGGGGAGGTGCCTGCAGGGCCCAGGCTGTCTGTACCGCACCTCCCTCCACTCTCCTCACTGACCCCTGAGGACCGTGCCCAGCTATGCCGCTGTTAATTTAGCCCAAAGTGAGTTTTCTTTACCAAGTAAGAGCCTAGGAAGAGAGATTTGGAGCTAATAATGCCATTTATTGGAG
This sequence comes from Loris lydekkerianus, assembly GCA_963574355.1. NCBI lineage: Eukaryota > Metazoa > Chordata > Mammalia > Primates > Lorisidae > Loris > Loris lydekkerianus. The sequence continues at coordinate 6,703 of CAUYPK010085547.1, read as the reverse complement.
CTTTTACTATGCTGGGGCGTCCGTGAAAAGTCAGCTGAGCCTGGCCTCCATCCTGTGAAAAGGCCAGGTCCTAGCTCCCCCCTTCCAGATAAGGAAACTGAGGCACAGAATGATTAACTTGCCCTGAGTCCCAGGGCTGGAAAGTGCCAGGGGGCCTGAAAGTGTGTGTGACTTCAGAACTCCCTTAAGTCTCCAAAAGCAGCCACTCTCAACGGAGCCACTGTCCACCCAGAACACCCTCCTCACACCACACTGCTGCCCATGCTTTGCCTCTGGCTGCCCAGCTGCCAGCCCTGCAGCTCTTTTCCTCCTTCAGTTGCCTCTCAGGAGCCAGGCCCAAGAAGGCACAAGTAACAGCTTCCTTGCAACTGGGCATGGTGAGTCTGGGGAGAGAAGACTCCAGGCATCTCTGGCTGGTGGGATCTGCCCAGAAACATCCCTTTGGGGACACAGGGAGTCAGCATGAGACCTCCTCCATGAGGAGGACAAAAAAACAAAAACAGTGGAGAACTGGCAAGTGTCTGTGTGTGTTCCTTTGGTCTAATCCCACAGGCAGCAGTGAAATTGCAAACTGGAAAGGCCTTACCTGTGAGCTGTTTTGTTTTGTTTTGTTTTGTTTTTTGGACTTTGCACTCAGTTGAACTACCTTGGGAGAACTTGGGCAAGACTGCAGAGGACTTTAAGCATTGTCTAGGGCCCAGACTGAGCCGCTGAGCTGGGTGGAACTACTAGTTTGGCTGTGAGCCTGGCGAAGCCATTGTGGGAGAACTCCTCTGGCAAGCTCCGCCCTCAGGGTCACAGAGCAAGGATCAGGTGGGAGCCTGTAATCTAGTGACTAAGCAGCCTAAAGGTGGGGACTGAAACGCCCTACAGCCTTAGCCCTCAGGGGCATAGCATGAAACCAGTTTTAGCATACTGGGTAAGTGGATAGCCACTTCAGGAGGGATCCCAGCAACAAGTGCTTTCCTGGGAAAGCTTGTGCTAAGCCAAGGTTATCAGTTTAAAGTGCCTTTTAAGCGGACGGAGGAGAGATTTAGGCTCTCCACCCTGCAGTTTGACAAATCAGCAGAGGCCTCCAGTATTCATCTCGTGCAGCTGTACCAGCATTGTGATTAACATCTCATACCCCAGAAGATCACCTGTTGCCCAGAAAATATCCAGCAAGATATATATACCACTTTGGTTTCTGTTTTGTTTTTTGCTCTTTTTTTTTTTTTTAATTTCAACATTTTCCCTATAGATTTTTCCTTCTCCTTCTTTTCTTTCTTCTTTTTTCTAGTTTAAATATTATTTTCCATTTTTGCCTTATTCAACAATTAGAACTTCATTTTTTCTAGAGTTTCTACCCCTTTTTTTTGGCTTTTCCTCCAATTTTATCCCATAAAGTTTTCTGTTTGCTTGTTTCGGTTTGATTTATAGCATTTTTGCCTTTCCTTTCTACTTGGTGGAGGTGGGGTACTTTGTCCGAACAAGCTAGCAAAAAACTGCTGACCTCAAGGGAATCACCCAACCTTGCACGCCCAGAGGTCAGTGGTTGTTAAGGTTGAGTCAAAGTACCTTTCTGTATACTTATATTGCTCCTGTCTCCCTCTTTCTGTGCCTCTCTTTTTGTCACTATTCCCTTTTGCCCACCCCATCTCCTTTCTCTTTTTTCTTTCTTCTTTCCCTTCTTGCTCTTTAATCTTCTCATCCTTTTGGTCCTGTACCAAAAGGACTCATCAAAACCCTAGTGACGAGGCATGGCAACTTAAAGAGCAGGAGGAAGTGAAAGGAAAATTAGGGCAAGGAAATAGATAAAATAAATCAGTCATGAGAAAGAATAAGCAGAAAACTCCTGGCAACATGAAAAACCAGTCCAGAGCAACCCCTCCAAGGGAGTGTGAGGCAGCTACTACAAGAGGATTCCACCTATAAAGAAATGTTAGAAATTACAGAAAGGGAATTTAGAATACAGATGATGAAAACAATAAAGGAAATGATGGAAGCGATGAAGGAAGCTACTGAAAAAGTGGAAAATAACCAAAAGGAAATCAAAAAACAGAATCAAATAAGAGACAAAAGATATGAAAAATATAGAAAGGATATAGCAGAGCTGAAGGAACTGAAGCAGTCAATTAGGGAACTTAAAGATGCAATAGAAAGTATCAACAACATATTAGACCATGCAGAAGAAAGAATTTCAGAGGTAGAGGACAAAGCTCTTGAGATAACTCAGATAGTTAAAGAGGCAGAAAAGAAGAGAGAGAAAGCAGAACGTTCACTGACAGAATTATGTGACTCTATAAAGCATTCAAACATACGAGTTATAGGTATCCCAGAAGGAGAAGAAGAATGCCCCCAGAGGAATGGAAGCCATACTAGAGAATATTATAAATGAAAATTTCCCAAATATCACAAAAGATTCTGACACACTCCTTTCAGAGGGATATCGGACCCCAGGTCACCTCAACTCTAACCAAGCTTCTCCAAGACACATTGTGATGAACCTGTCCAAAGTCAAGACAAAAGAAGTGATTCTTCCAGCTGCCAGGAGTAAGCGCCAGTTGACCAACATGGGCAAATCCATCAGGGTGACTGCAGACCTCTCTAATGAAACTTTCCAAGCAATAAGACAATGGTCATCTACCTTTAATCTACTTAAACAGAACAATTTCCAGCCAATAATTCTATATCCTGCTAAGCTAAGCTTTAAAATTGATGGAGAAATCAAATCATTTACTGATATACAAACATTGAGAAAATTCACCACAAGACCAGCTCTACAGGAAATGCTTCAACCTGTTCTACACACTGACCATCACAATGGATCAGCAGCAAAGTAAGAACTCATAAATTAAAGGACAGAACCTAACCTCCACATTGATGCAAAAGATAATACTAAGCAATGGACTCTCACAAAATAAGATGAATAGAACACTACCACACTTATCAATCATCTCAATAAATGTTAATGGCTTGAATTCCTCAAAGAAGAGGCATAGATTGGCTGACTGGATTAAAAAACACAAGCCACCCATTTGCTGTCTGCAGGAAACACACCTAGCTTCAAAAGACAAATTAAAACTCTGAGTTAAGAGTTAAAAGACAATTTTTGAGGCAAATGGAATTCAGAAGAAAAGAGGAGTTGCGATCTTATTTTCAGATACCTGTGGAGTTAAAGCAACTAAAGTCAAAAAAGACAAAGATGGTCACTTTATATTGGTCAAGGAAAAATACAATAAGAAGATGTTTCCATTCTAAATATTTATGTACCCAGTTTAAATGCTCCCAGATTTTGAAACAGACCTTACTTAGTCTGAGCAATATGATATTCTATAATACCATAATATCAGGGGACTTTAACATTCCTCTTATAGAGCCAGACAGATCCTCTAAACAAAAATTAAAGATATAAGGGACCTTGTTAAAGACAATAAGTAACAATTACAATACTATATTGTGGGGTTTATAACATGTAAATTATAATATAATGTAATAACATTAGCACAAATTATGGGAGCTATACATAATTATAGTGTTGTAAGTTTCCCATATTTCATGGGAAATTACATAATACTTTAAATCTAAGTGACAGGGTGAAGTCCACAGAGCAACCCCCAAAAAAAGAACTTTAAATGGAATTATGAAAGATTTTGATTAACACATAAAAATACAAGTATAAAGAATAGCAACAACAAAAAGATATAAAGAACTTAAATGAGACCCAAGAACAACTGTGATTGATAGATGCATATAGAACACTTCATCCTAAAGATAAAGAATATACATTCTTCTCATCACCCCATGGAACGTTCTCCAAAATTGATCATATCCTAGGACACAAAACAAACCTCAACAGAATCAAAAGAATTGAAATTTTACCTTGTATCTTCTCAGACCATAGGCACTAAAGATGGAACTCAACTTCAACAAAAACGTTCAACCCCACACAAAGGCATGGAAATTAAACAACCTTCTGTTGAATGACAGTTGGGTGCAGGAAGAAATAAAACAGGAAATCATTAACTTCCTTGAGCATAACAACAATGAAGACACAAGCTACCAAAGCCTGTGGGATACTGCAAAAGCAGTTTTTGAGAGGAAACTTTATCACTTTAGATGCTTCCATTCGAAAAATAGAAAGAGAGTACATCAACAAACTTACAAGCCATCTTATGGAATTGGAAAAAGAAGAACAATCTAAGCCTAAACCGAGCAGAAGAAAAGAAATATCCAAAACTAAATCAGAGATCAATGAAATTGAAAACAAAAGAATCATTCAGAAAATTAATGAAATAAGGAGTTGGGTTTTGGGGGTTTTTTTGCAGTTTTTGGCTAGTCTGGGTTTGAACCCGCCACCTCTGGCATATGGGGCCCGCACCCTACTCTGTTGAGCCACAGGTGTCACCCAAGGAGTTGGTTTTTTTAAAAAATATATAAAATAGATAAACCTTTGGCTAGACTAACTAGAAATAGAAAAGTAACCTCAATCAGTAACCTCTCTAGTAACCTCAATCAGAAGTGATAAAGGGGAAATTACAACAGATGCCACAGAGATACAAGAGATCATCTCTGAATACTACCAGAAACTCTATGCCCAGAAATTTAACAATGTGAAGGAAATGGATCAATATTTGTAAGCACACCCTCTCCCTAGACTTAGCCAAGAAGAAATAGAGCTCCCGAACAGACCAATGTCAAGCACTAAGATGAAAGAAACAATAAAAAAAATCTTCCAACAAAAAAATGCCCTAGTTCGGGTGGCTTCACACCAGAATTCTATCAAACCTTCAAAGAAGAGCTTATTCCCATATTGCGGAAATTATTTCAAAAAATTGAGGAGGAAGGAATCTTCCTCAACACATTCTATGAAGCAAACATCACCCTGATACCAAAACCGGGAAAAGATTCAACTAATAAGGAGAACTTCAGACCAATTTCACTAATGAATATAGATGTAAAAATTCTCAACAAAATCCTAGCCAATAGATTACAGCTTATTGTTGCTGTCCACTAGCCCAATTAATGACACAGAGACATCACTGCAGACGGAATGAATTATTTATTAATTAAGGGAAGACTGGAGCTTACTCAGGCCCCACAGCGATTGTTTATCTTTATTCACTATATTATATATCCAAACTCATCAGATAAGAATAAGTACAAATAAAGAACAAAAGCATTGAGACTGCCATAAAAAATTTCTCCTCAGCAGAAATGTTAAAAAGCACGTACACGTCATTTCTAAGTCTGGAACATTTAACTTAAAGATAAACTACAAGGACACCAGGCTATCTGTTCTGTGCGCCCACCTCCCTAATATGTTAAACGAAACTTTTGTGTAATTTGAAGTTAGGAAATGAAGAGCAACAGTTTAGCTCCAGACAGGTGCTAAATCTCCAGCTATGACTTGGCAGGGACCTCAGGGATTCCTTTCTCAAGGCCTTTTTAGCAAGCAGGAAGGAATTAATCCCTGAGTCTCGCTTATGGCCGATAAGGGAATTTTCCCGTCCCAGGTTCTCATACTTCAAGGAGCACATATGAGACAAAGCCACCTTTCTGGGGTGCTGAGAACCGTGCCCCTTCAGCTTATCATCAAAAAGTCATACATCATAATCAAGTAGGATTCATTCCAGGGATGCAAGCCTGGTTTAACATATGCAAGTCCATAAACGTTATCCACCATATTAATAGAAGCAAAAACAAAGACCATATGATCCTCTCAATAGATGCAGAAGAAGCATTCGATAAAACCAGCATCCTTTTCTTTTCTTTTCTTTTTTTTTTTTTTTTTTTGTAGAGACAGAGTCTCACTTTATCACCCTCAGTAGAATGCCGTGGCATCACACGGCTCACAGCAACCTTCCACTCCTGGGCTTAGGTGATTCTCTTGCCTCAGCCTCCGAAGCAGCTGGGACTACAGGTGCCCAGCTATTTTTTTGTTGCAGTTTGGCTGGGGCCAGGTTTGAACCTGCCACCCTCAGTATATGGGGCCGGTGCCCTACTCATTGAGCCACAGGCACCGCCCCCATCATCCTTTTCTAATTAGAAAACTGTAAAGTATAGGCATGGGTGGCACATTTCTTAAACTGATCAAAGCTATCTATGAGAAATCCACAGCTAATATTTTACTGAATGGAGTAAAACTGAAAGCTTTTCCTCTTAGAACTGGAATCAGACGAGGTTGTCCTCTGTCACCATTATTATTCAACATAGTGCTGGAAGTTCTAGCCAATACAATTAGGCAAGACAAGGAAATAAAGGGAACCCAAATGGGAGCAGAGGAGGTCAAACTCTCCCTCTTTGTGGACGATGATATGATCTTATACTTAGAGAACCCCAAAGACTCAACCACAAGACTCCTGGAAGTCATAAAAAAATACAGTAATGTCTCATGATATAAAATCAATGTCCACAAGTCAGTAGCCTTTGTATACACCAATAACAGTCAAGATGAGAGGCTAATTAAGGACACAACTCCTTTCACCATAGCTTCTAAGAAAAATACCTAGGAATATACCTAACAAAGGAGGTGAAGGACCTCTATAAAGAAAATTATAAAATCCTAAGAAAGGAAATAGTTGAGGATATTAACAAATGGAAGAACATACCATGCTCATGGCTGGGAAGAATCAACATTATTAAAATGTCTATACTTCCCAAAGCAATCTACCTATTCAATGCCATCCCTATTAAGTTACCAACATCGTACTTTCAGGATCTT